>JAQIXX010001792.1:0-29909 GCA_034700605.1 Willowsia nigromaculata | reverse complement strand
TGGCAGGAGGGCCTATCGGTTGACTATTATCGTACAGTTGTGGTGGTGGAGGAAGTGAGGTGTTTCCGATTGTTGGGGGAGGTGGTAACGTATGGTTATGCTGACCTTCACCAGGTGGCACAGAAATAAGTGGCTTTCCACCGAAAGGTGGTCGATTGGGCAACCCTGGCATTGGGAATAATGGGATCAAATGAATATTTTCTGGAGGAATATTTGAACCTTGTGGTAAAAAGGGCCCCAGTGGTAGACCAGGATTGATCAAGTGTACATTAGACCCATTTGGACGTTCCAGTGGTGGGTTCACGGGTAACCCAGGGTTTATTAGAACATTAAAAGGTTGAACATGCATTCCATAGGGTCTATCTGGGAAACTTGGATTTTGCGAATTTTGAGAGTTAGGGCGAGGAGTTGTAGGTGGTGTGGTTGGAGGTTGTTCAGGAAAACCAGGGTTTATTAATACATTCGTGGGGCCGAACGGATAAACTGCAGGATACTTTGAAAACGCCTTTGGATCGTTTAAAGGTGGTGGAGCCGTCAATGAGCCAGTTGTAAATGATGGCGGCGGTCTTAAAGGGTCAAATGTTAGGGATGGTGGTGGGTTTAACGGATCAATGACAAGAGGTTGCCCGGGCTGAATTGTAGCAGGATCTACGAGCAACGGTCTTGATGGATTGATGTCCACTGGGCTTACATGAATTGGTTTAGTTGGGTCAACTATAGATGGATTAACTTTGATGGGATCCAGAGGATTTGTATGAACAGGTTTCACTTTCACTGGATCTTCTGGATTCAAAGGATCAACCATAACTGGTTTCTCAGGAGAAGGTAATACAGGCTGTGCGCTTTCATTGGGGTGAAATGGACCTGGATTCGGCGGAGGAACTTGACTACCGGGCTCTACAGGATTTGGGAGGTTCTGGATTGGAACAGGATTAGGAACATTTTGACCGGGATAGGGTGGAACAGACTGACCTGGAAATGGGAACTGTGGATTTTGGCCGGGCTGAATAGGTATGAGAATTGGTGGCGGTTGTCCTGCAGGAAGAGGAGGAAAAAATCCCGGAAAAGAGGGTGGTGGTCTTAAAAGAGATGAATCATGATTTCCTGAGTGAGGCGGTGGATACTGTTGTGATCCCGGGGGTGGTGGTGGATATTGATGTGACCCTGGGGGTGGTGGTTGGAGTTGATCTATCCCTGGAATAGGGACATGTTGCTGCGGATAATCACTACCTCCTCCATGCGGTGGTTTAACGTGAGAAGGTACCATTGGGGGAAATGGACACAATAATGGCGACAAAACTACAGGAGCTGGCGTTGTTGTACTTGTGGACATGCCACAGGGATAACTATAAGGATTATATTCCGGCACATGATATTCGTTAGGGTGGAACTGCTTCGTCGTTCCAATACCAAAAAGATTGAGAAACTTTTTAAATCTCGACTTTTCCTCGGGAGGATACTCGGAAGACAAACTATTTTCTCCAATATTTTGTGCAGCCGTAAGACACTCTATAAAAGTCACTAAAAGCAACAGTCTCAGTAAAAGACCCATTTTGAAACGGACTCACAACTGAAAAATCGTCACTGATCAAACTGTAACACAGAAAAATAAGTTTTACTATAAAAATGGCTCATAACAGATAAGCGACCACCATCACAAAAAACGCACACAGGACAATGAAAGCACACCTAAACGTTTCATCTGAGGTTTCGGGAAGAACTGAAGCAAAAATCTGAGGACATTCTCATTTTTATTTCCTCGTTCTCTCCAGAATGGTTTCTTCTGGAGAATGAGGTTTCTTTTTTTCTACCTGTCAGTTGAACCAGTACTATGGCCTTTGTCATCCAATGTATCATTTTTCTAACAAAGACCCTCATAATGATCACACGAAAGGTAAGCGGTAAGCATTACGTGGAGAACCTTTACCTTCCTTCCGTACACAACGAGCCATCATTTGAGGGAGAAAAATAACCTGTAAGCCAAGCTACGATCTTGTAACAATACCTTATTTACAAAAAAGGAGATCATACAAAAAAATATTGTACCCCCCAAAAACTCAAAATGGAATAGTTTAAGTTTACCTGTTCCAGATTCGTTAAATATGTAGTGTAAATGGCCCCATTACATTAGTGTTGTTGTGGGATGCAGTACAGCAAATTATGTTGCTCCTTCAGGAGCGATCATAATCATTAAATAATATTTCATGGATACATGTATTCAATCTGTCGCTGCAAGTTGCAACGTTGCAAGCATTGAAAAGCAATCAGGAACATATCAACTAGCATATTTTTTTCATTCAAGAAAGAAAAAGTCGTTTGGATATCATGTCATGTCGGAGAAGAAGGAGGGATGATGAGCTAACTTCCTACTTTTATTGTACTTGATACCGGCAACATTGCGGGAGCAACAATAAAAACCTTTTTTCTTCAATTTTCTAAAATACTGAATTTCCTTTGCTGTTTTGCTGAGGTAGATTGAAAATGTTTGTATCGTTGTCCATATGAAAAAATAAGCCTCGCTGGAATTTTTTTTAACAAAGTGAAAAGGAAGTAGGTAATACACAGGTATGCGTTTAGCCCATTTATTATTTAGTCTACGAGTGAGTTTGTAGAGATGTGAGATGCTATGAGAATCGAGAAAACTGATGAAGCGAAGAAAGATGTACCCAAATCTGAGTTGTACATAGGGATCCCTAATTGCATGTTATTTTTCTGGATTACCTGTTCGTAGTATGGGTCTCAGGAGCAAAATCTCGTACAACAGTTGTTGTAATTTTCTTTATGTGAAGTGCGGAAGGTCCAAAACGCACTCGAATTAAGAAACCTTGAACTGGATTTTTTACTAAATCGACGATCTCTTGTGTGATATGATAAATTGCTCGGATCTCACGGTGTACTTATTTTTATGCTGATTAAAGAAAGACAGCAGAAATTTTAAAAAACAATTTTTAAATTTAGTCTGAATATACATGTTCGTTATTGTTACAAATAATGTCATTATGTGAGAGTTTTTATCACGGAAGTTTAATGCATTGCTAATCAACGTTCATTCATTTCTTATGTCGTAACTTACCCTGCTAGTAAGAATAAAATTAACAATAGCTCGTTTTACTTGCGAACGCTCTGAAAAATCGCTAAGTTTGTCGTAGCGGCAGCTTTTACCATCTAATCTTTAAAAAATGACTCCGCCATGGCAGTATATTTTGTCTCCAAAATAAAGTAAAAAATTTTCCTCATGTTAACATGCAAGCTTTCCAGTTTGGTTCCTAAGTCTCCTCACCAAATGTAGGCAGGATCAAAGTATGATCATTGTTCATTTTTTACAATAGGATCTGTCGAGTTTATTTCGAAAAAAGTTGCTTTGAAAACTCATCTTTTTGGTAGATGAGGGTCTGTGTCACAGGGGGTGACTCCTTTGAAAGAATGAAAGCGGTGCCTTTTGTATGCAAACAATGTTTTAGACAGGTCCAGGTTTCTTGAGCATTGCACAATGTTTCAGTTTTTACTGCCAACAGATTCCAGACTCATAGACATAAGTGTATCTAGTTAACAAATACTGCTACGTGGGATAATTTTGCTGACTAATGCATTGTAGACACAGCGTACAAATTTACCTTGATATTATCCAAATTGACCGTTACACTGTATCAGCAGAATCTGACCCATTATGATTTTAAATAGTTTGAATTCCTTTGTTTGTAGAATTTATTAACTGCAACAAATCCATGGAGGATGACTCTGTCTGCAAGATAAGATAGCATTCATGAAGCTTATCGCTCAACTACAGTTACAAGTAAACAACTTTCATTTTCAGAACACTAATCAAGCTCGGGGGTTGTTGTTGTCCAGTTCAATGTCTAAGTCATGACTGTTTTGCCAACTTTTTAGTTGATGGAAGAGGAGATAAAGGGATTTCAGCTCTTAATAGCATATCGCTCTTTTTTTCCTCTGAAATTCGACGCGTTTCTCAGATGAGATAAGTACACATGTAGATTAATGTTTCATATTATATTCTTTGAAAACGAAAGAATCTCAGCTAAAAACTACACATGCTCTTACCAAGTCCCAAAACTGTATGAGAGGATATTTTTTGAGAAATGTATCAAAGATGATTTTATGATGACGTAAAAAATGCATTTTTAGAAAGAAATTTTATACTTTCGTCAAGAGATTTATTTTTTTTCGTTCTCCTTCTCAATCATACCTGCCTGCTTGGATCGAAGTGGAACCTAAAGCCAAGCAGTAATAACAAAATACAGCGTCATTCTTTGGAATCTAATGTCCGCAGTCCACACAAGGAACGAAACAATGAGTTTTACATGATAAAAGATCTTTCTCGCTTTTATTCCGATGTCCTTGACCCTTTATTCATCAGAGCGAGGTAGTAAACTTCAACCAACAAAACACACACTTGAGGAAGGAGACTACTATGCTAGAACTACGAACAGATAAAACTGTTGGGAAGAAGGTATCAATGAACGATGTTTTGCCGTGATTTTGTAAGAATTCCGGGGTGATGTGCGACTACGGGTCTGGAGAATTGTCATTGTCTGTTTTTTCGCATTGCTGTTTCATTTTCCATGAAAATTTGATTGCAAAAGTGAAATAAAAAGTCAAAAAATGTAAAAATTCATGTGTTGCTAGCGGAATTTAGGTACAAAATTGCGAACTTTTAGGAAACACTATTAATTACCTTAATGGAGATTCTAACCAAAGAAAAGTTAATGATCCCGCGTGATGCAAGAGTAATATGTTACTGACTGATTCTTCCTTAAATGAATATATTGTTTTTACAATAATATAAATAATTGGATTGCAAATTGGTTACAACCCTATGCATACGCAACCAATTTTTATATAGTGCCATAGGTGCTTTGCTAGGACTGCTTTATTGCCGTTTCACTTTTAGCTACAGAATCAAAGTTCGGAAACATTTTCCAGACAACATGATAATTTAAAATGCTGCTTTTGCATAGCTCCTTCAACCGTGAGCACCGACAATCCATTTTAAATTATGAATTACGTGTCAGATTCCGAATTCTTTCAGTCGCAATGGTAAATTGTATTTTAAATCACATGACAAATTGTTGAATTGAATCTGTTAAGAATATAAATAGTAATTTATGAGTGAGTATCTCTATTTCTTTTCCATGTAAAGCGTGACTTACAGCAACAACGAAATATTCCCAACAAAAAAGAAGCATAAACGACTGGAATCCAGTTCCAATGCTGCACAAACCGGCATTTTTCAGTGTCATCAGGATTGACCTACTAACTGGTTTGCGTTTCTTTGAAAAGAGAAAGTCCATTGGAATGTTGACCTACCGCTTGTGGCTTATCATGAATTACATTCATACTTACTCTTTACGAACGGAAGATTCCTGTAAAACTTGCCCTTTTACTTGCAAGTTTACATCGAAAAGTTCGAAGGTCTTCGCTACTCCATTGTGTACATGCATGCTACATACTTCAGCCCTGCCCTGTGATAGCCATAGTATTAGCCCTTCTTTCAGCCTCATCTGCTTAAGCTATAATTGAAATTTCAGGGTCATGGACAGGTGTTTGTAATCGATCCTTAAGTTCTGGGTTCACTTCCTTGTTCCCTTTGAAGATAAGATAGTAATACATGTGAGATAGATATCCTCGTGAATTTGGGTAGTTGAGGGTTAGTCGGTCATGGTCAATGACGTTTTTTAAGTGTATCCTTTCCCTCACTTCACAAACACGAACGAGTCTCAGCTCTAAACGTTACATTTACTTGATCAAGTAAAGAAAGTCAGTATGATTTATAAACACATGTATTCAAATTCAACGCAGATGAAGCTAAAGTTTTTGGATGGGGTCATTTGAGAAACTCTAATCTATTTGCACTCTCCAGATTTTGATATTTCCTGCAATAAGTTGGCAAAACTTAAACATTGAAGGAATAAGCAAAAAAGTAAATTATCACTTTCCGTCGTTTTTGTCTAGATCATGTTTCCACTGCAATTACCAGGGGCAGAAATATTACATTTCCAAAAGAGGATTCAATTTATCTATGCAAGCAAGCAAGGGCATGCATATAAGTTGTTCAACGAATCATTCCAGAATACAACTGCAGAGTGTAGACTATTAAGCTGACTTGTCACTTCAGTGAAATAAAGTTGACGCAACGAAAAAAATTAAAATAGAAAGCATTTTTAATACTGTATGCAATGAGCTTACAGCTTAAACGCTAACACTTTTTTTTTTGCAAATATTCCTAGTGTCCAATATACATACTCATGTGTTATATTTAATCTCGAAACTTATCATCAGTTAATTAAGAACGTGCTAGACTGTTGTACACAAGCTGTTATTTGAAATGATATGCTATAAAATTTGCTCCCGAACTCACCTCAGTTTTTAATTTGTATACACACCTGTATTTTTTTAAATCACTCACCTACCCTCCCCTCACACACTAATCACTCATCCCTAATCATAATGGCATCTTAAGATTTGCACCACAGCGAGTCATCAAAATACAATGGAAATTATGTCGACTAAATATCGGAAAACTTGACTTTCTGTTACTTAAAATACAACGAGTCAGAGGTCACGCACAAAAAATAGATAAAACTTATAAGCGGGAACAAACTCTTATGATGAGGAGGTGAATGAAACATCCACATTCTGCATCCTTCCTCCATTTTTAAAAGCCTTGAAGAAGAAATGCATGCTTCGATTAACGTTAAATTTTACTACTTGCGAATGAATATTATGCATATTATGTTTACACACTATATGATGTAAGATTAAATAGCTTGTGTAGCTCTAGTTAAACCAATGTATTGAAGTAAAAGTCCTTGCCTTGCCTTGTCATCGTTTGGGAAAATGAACCCATTACACAAAACGTAATGTCTGCTTGCCTGTAAGTCGGGAGCAAATAATAAAGTTGATGTAGCTCGTTTTTCATTTGCAAATATTCCATTTCATTCTTATCTTTATCTCCAGTTTTGATGATGAGACTACACGAGGAACAGCAATAGTAGCCTTTTAACTTTTTAACTAGACATTTTTATGTGATGCATCATGCATGTCGAGACTGAACTAAACAGACGGAATGCAGGTCTTCTTGAAAGTTCATTTACTTCACAATTATTGTCATCGCCATGATTACATAATTTTAATACCCTGTCCATGTATATAATATGATGTATCATTACTTATGCATTTTACGATAAGTTATCCATAGCCATACATTCAGTGAAATAGAGCATGGGCGCGGAAATGTATTTTGCATGGTAGTAACCCTCCAAAAAGTCCGAAGCCTCAATCACGCTATTCATTAGCTATAGTATTTTCAATTAGTGAGATGTCCAAGATTCACCAAAGGGTATTGAAAAATGCATTGTGCATCTCCATACTATTTCTGTAAGATGATGGTATATGCATAAAACACATGAAATATAAATGCATGCTTTCTTTGCGACTCCCGTTGTCCAATGTCCAATTAATGGATTCATTCCCTCGGTGCCGGCTGCTTGTTTCGGGATCAGAGAAACAATAAGTATGATTGAGGCGGATTGCGTCTTCAGTTTTGTCCTTTTGCTTCTCAGCTAAACTTTCTTCAACTTCGTTGTGATTTATAAGTCATCTCGTCCATTTCCTAACGGTGAGCCTTGTGTGTTAGTCAGTGTGTCATAATTTGGGACAAATTATACTGAATTTTGAGAATTTGAGTTGGCATTTTTTCTTCTTGACAGCTCGTTCGTTGCATACAATGCCACATAAAATAGTGTGTTAGGACTGCTTTGGCAGTAATTCATAATTAGAGGAAAATGTGATGCTGTATGTTGTAACATTAAAAGACTGTATATTATTGCAATATTAGGCAACTTGAGAAATGACAATTGTCAATTGTCTTATAATATCTCATTCAACCTATTACTGGTATTAATTGTATGCCTTTAAGTTTAGCCACCTTTTCTCTGAGGGTAAATAAACGAGAGAAAATTCAAAAAATTTAGTTGACCTACATTCCTAGCCAGGCTTGATTGCATTCAAATTTAGATCCATAAGTTTTCGGCTTCAGATAAAAGATAGACAAATGAGCTATATCACATTCCAATAATTGTGGCGGCTTTGTGTATCCGATTAGCGTCAGCAATCACACAATTAGTTCATGAAGAATTTAAAACTAAAATTATGAATTCAATTTGATAAACGAAGTGTAGTCTAGACATAGCTCGAGATATGAGTCATGACTGAAAGAATTTGCATTGGCATTCTCAATTTAGAGCCGCTCAATCCCAATAACCCAACAATAGAAAATGTACCCGGCTAATACCGGACATACAGTAAGTAGATAGGTATGTGGTTTTCAATATGGTGAAACTGTGATCGGTTGTCTGTTGTCTCCGAACATTAACTTCAGGTAGCTGTATTTGATCTTCATGTAGGAGCTTACTTTCTCTTTATACAACTGAAACTGATACTGATACCGTGATTTAACTGATCTATTTTTTAGGCATGTGTGAATCCCAGGAGTAGTGACGCCAAATAGTGAGTAAAAGATGCGCAAACCTGCTTTTTCGTTGGCATCACCTGTCCAGTATTTTAAAGGAATCATTTTTGATAGTGATTTGCACTAGTTGCATTTTTGCTTGCTCTTCTAAAGCTATCAAGGAAACATTTGTCAAAATACAAATGAATAATACTTTGTAGTTTTGAAAGTTTAGTTGCTACGGTTATCTTGAATTGTCACTAAAAATGGGAAACGCATTTTTACGAGCGAAGCAGAGACGTGGGGATTGGGATTGTTCACAGGTAACTTCCATTATGACATTAATGGTCACTCTGCCTAGTCTCAAATTACAATTAAACAGCAATTTCATGGGTAGTTTTTCGTAATGAGTTTAACTAATTGCCAACGAGCTTAAAGTTATTATATAATGATTTACGTTTCATCACGGTTTATTATTTTTTACGTGTATGAATAATTTTGATGATTAATAAGCTGCAATTAATGTAAGTAAATATAATGAAATCGTAAACCAGTAACTAATGAAAATATAATTCTCATAATACGAAATGTAGATGCCACCCCGTGGAAACAAAAGAGGAAGAGGGGAGTCTGCAGAAGGTACGCAAGATTCTACATCCATTTCATTTCATTGCCGGAGAGGGTCTCTAGAAATGTTTGTTTCCGCAGAGAATGCGTTGTTGGAGAACCCAAGGAAGAAGCCAATTGAATTGTATGAAATCTGCAAGGAAGGCTTCCTAATCAACAACAGATATGAGGTGATAGACAAGCTTGGGGCCGGATCTTTTGGATTGGTAAACTTTGCACTCTTATTCTTCTAAGCGTTCAACTATATCTCAGCACCTGTATTGAATTCAGAGCTCTTAACACGTAAATAATTTATTACTAAAACTTAGGTTTTGAAAGTTAGGGATACCATTACGGAGAACGTGGCTGCTCTCAAAATTAGTAAGGACACACACCCAAACGAAGATGTGATTAAAGAAGCAACAATCTTGAAAAAGCTTAAGAAATTGGATGCCAACAACGAGTTTCATATTGGTATGTATTTAGTTTGCACTCAGAAAAGAAAAAAAAACATACTACTATTATGAAATGTACATTTTATTGGACCGATTCTAATTTGACTTTTTTTCTTTAGTCCGAATGCTGGATGGGTTTTTATGGCGGCAGCGGTACTGCCTCATGGTCGAGCTTTTAACCATAAATCTTGGACAGTTCTTGTATCGTCAAAGGCCAGACGGACTTGAGGTATTCGAAACGAAGATCATTATTTATCAACTCCTGGAGACTCTCGAGTTTCTAGCCAAGCGTCGTATGATTCATTGCGACCTGAAACCACAGAACATTATGATCCAAGATATGAAAACTCTTCATATCAAAGTTATTGACTTTGGAAGCTCAGATATGACAGAAGCATTGGTAATTAATTTCTAAAAAAAACCACTTGGTCGTAAAAAGTAAAAACTTGTAATTGTCAGATTAACAGCAATGATTTAACTTTATCCTGTATGCTTGCTTCTCACAGACAAATGTTACATATTTCCAAACCCGCTTTTATCGTGCTCCAGAAGTAATTCTTGGAATGCCAGTTACCCCTGCCGTAGACATGTGGAGCTTGGGATGCATTATGGCGGAATTGCATTCTGGACAAATCTTATTCCAAGGAATGGATGAAGTAAGTTTGAAAGTATTTGTAACAATGATCTGGAATACTTTTTATGCTATAAATCAAGGAGTTCAAACAAGTAATGATTGGTTGCTTGTTATAATTGATTTTAGGTTGACCAAATTAACCAGATTGTTATGACATTGGGAATACCCCCAGCTTCTATCTTGTCACAAGGAGCATTTACCGACAAGTTCTTTGTGAAAACACGTCGAGGTCATCGCGGTTCATATTACCCAGCATTATTTCCCGACAGGGATTACGGCGAACCTAGATCCAGACCTTTGGTGGGAGCCATTATGAAGAGAACGTTGACATTTCCAGAGAAAAAGGTCTCTGCTGCAAGTATTAACGAGAAATGGATTATTGAACTGGTGCTTCAAATGTTAGAATACGATGCGACGAAAAGAATCACAGCTTCAAGAGCCAAGAAGCACCTTTTGTTCAGCGAACAAAACATGATAAGGAAAGGTGAGGGGCGATCTGGCGTTAGCCTTCATTCGCGTTTTGAGTATTTCAGAAGATAAGAAAACTATCAAATCTATAGATTTTTTGCATTGTTGGGTTCCATGTAAGTTTCCATGGATATTGTTTATGAATGGCAGGCCAAAAGTTATTTAACAGAGCCTCATGACTTGTTTGTCTTGTTTTTGTGTAGTATCTCGCGCTTCGACTTTGGAGAAACCAGGACTTAATTTGTCAGAATCTTGATTTAAGTAACGGTTAGAATATACTGTCATTAGATTAGAATGTACACACATTACTTGTTAATTGGTAAAACACTTACAAACACAACCCTACTGTTCTAACCTTCTGTTTTGTTTCAAGGTTATGTCCACTGAAAGTATTTGTTGGAAAACCGTTGTTTGTAAAACGTTTCTAGTGTTTCTACTATGTGTAATGATAATCATGTTACAAAGATTTGTAAAAAAAATACAAATAAATGGATTATGTATTTGTACCATTTGTGAAAGTTAAATGAGTTATAGTAAAATACTTTCATGCAAGATAATTCTTGTACAATATGACATTGGTAATCATAAAGATACTATCTGATAAGTTACCTATTTTGAAAAAACGAAACGAGGATCCAAAATTTGATTGAAAAAACGTTTACTGGTTTGATTTATTCACATGCTGCAAAATTTATTATCATATTATAAATGAAAACATTTTCTGATGTTATCGCATCATCATTCTAAACTAACAAGTAAATAACATGAAAACCGGAAAATGCAATCTCTCATAAAGTTTATGTACTATTACCCGACCATCGGAACTGAAGGAGTACGAGAATATAGGTTATAATATTCCCACATGCGGACGCCACAAACGTCATACTCATTTTTGTGATAGAACATGCTGAAATTTCTACTGGATCACCGTATACTGCCTGCGAGAGAAGGTTAATCTGTAAAAAAAATTAAAGATTCCCTAAAAGGCATGTATTCAATTACCAGACGCTTATATTTTAACAAAGCAATCAAAGATTGGGAATACCTGAAATTTGGACTCCCTGTCGATATGGTTCAGCTCAGATTCTTGAATAGTTTTTGTCAAAAGTTGGCTCTAAAATTGTTTTAGAAAATTGAAAAAGTCGAATCATTTTAGCAATGTGTGCACCCACATATTTCTTTTGAAATTAAACATCCAAATTCCAAATACCGCAAATGTCACACGCTGCCCACTGATCAAGATTCCTCCCAAATTAAACACTGCAAAGAACAGATGAAATCCCCAAATGCAGTAGAAAAACGTGATTATATCCCTCCGCTGTTGTTCACTTTCAAACGCTCCTTCCTGGTCCGCTTTGTACAGAATAATTGTGTAAATCGTAGCCGTGACAGAAAGCACTGCCAGACAACATATTACCAAAAGACTACATCCAAAATAATTACTAATTGTTCCAACAGTATTATACAGCTTGTAATAGAGAAGTCGACAAGCTTCCACTTCCTCTGAAAGACTTCTCTCATTGCCCCGTTCCGCCTCTATAGTCTCCTGATGTATGTCCAACTTTCTCCATTGATATTGCCAACTTGAAGTGAAGCAAGCTTGAATACAGGTGCCGTGTAATGACAGAAACAATTAAGCCCTTCTTTTGGTTTGGATTTTTGAATATGTTGGATGGGATGAACTGTCGAGATTGGAATTTTCATTGCTATTGTTTGATTATCAAACTTTTGTACTGCTCTATGAGCAAAAATGTACTCTTTTAAATCTTTGGATAATATTGAGTGCATATTCTCGAACGAATCGGCTTCACAGACAAGCGAGAACTGAAATGGCTGTTGTGGTCTCAACAATAGAGAATGAATAACTTGAAAGAAGAAACTCCACCTTCAAATGTCAACAGCCATCTGTAGAAAAACCGACTGGATAACTTACGTCAGTGTAACCTACATAGAGGTTAAGAAATGATTTACGATAGAAATCTAAGACTTTTCTTAATGATTCATATCGATATTTTAGGCTTTATTGTGCAAGTGAGTTATGAAAACAATATGAAGTAAATAGCAAGCAAACAGATTGACCGATTAATTTATTGCTGAAGACGGAAGCAGTCACTCAATGACTTTTTTTTGAAACGGAAACTTATCCAGAAAGCAATCTTCTGGTAAGCAAGCATGCATGAAAATGGCAAATGATGCGCAAATTAATGGGCAAACAGTATCGTTTTATATAGTTTTGGAAGCATAATTCACATCCAATTAAATACATACTTGACATGCTACACGATGACGATGCTGGTTTACTTTGGTGTGGTATTGCACGATGAAATCATCAATCATCAGATACTTGGGAGCCTCATATATCCTCATAATAAAATGTTATGCGAGCATCGTTGCATAAATAAATGACAGTTTGGAGAGACTGGAGTAAATTGAGTGGTAGTTAATGACCCAAGCTTAATGAGTGCATTTGGGGGAATGGCAATAACCTGTAGCTTCAGAAAAACGTTTCGCTATATACTGCTTATACTGAGAAATTGTTATGAATTTTAATTTTAAGCATTCGAATGAAAAATTATCACGCAAATAAACAATCTTCATAATTTGTATGTGGAGAAAGAAATGCTACAGACTCTTTCACAAAGCTGATTCGTTTTAAAGGGTTTCGTTTACTTAGCATCTCACTTCATATTACATGTATTTAAATGTTCCATTATGCAGACGCACATGTACGTGAACGATGTATAGCCTCAGGAATGCATGAGTCAAATGTAAAGTAAGGTCATAAAAAATAATACTTTTTATTAGTAATTTTTTAATTATATTGCGGGAAGGCACAACGGCATTCCATCGAATTGCTATTGAATTTTTTTTTATCAGTGAATATAACCCCAACAACTACTACAGTATTAATGTACATTATTAAGTTGTTTGAAGATATCGAAGATGAAAGCTAATGAAGAAGCAAAACAGAAATTATTTGGTTTCCATTCCCTACTGTTACAAAAAAATTACATGGTAGAATAGACAAGATCACAGAAAATGGGCACGCCTTCCCTGCAACTTTTCAAAGGAACTGGTTAGCAATAACTAAAGAATAAAATTTCAATTTTGACACAATTCTGACAATTGGGGGTAAAATATACATGGTACTGCGAATTGTTTATCCGTTACGAAAATCAAGATAAGAACTAAAATTTCGGTTTAGTATGCGCAGCATATTTATAGCTAATATATGTCGACTTAAATATGTATGTAACGTGCACCGTCCTTAGGTATCATTTTAACTCCTCAATGCCTCCAAACGATTCTGCATTTGTTCCAGTTCAGCCTCATCTTCATCTTCTGAATCAGCAGCCATTGTAGGCACTGGCGTTGGAAGCGCCTCCTTCCCTGCGGCTGGCGCCTTACCAAGCTGTCCAGCTGTGACCTCCCACAAAATCTTTTTTCGAGAACAAAAATACGCAAAGTTTAAACACAATTCATGTTTTTAATGTATGCAATAATCAACCTCGAATAGCTTACATTATCTATTTCTTCATCTGCTGCTTCTTCCAATTCCTCTTGGTCCTCAAGGCCTTCAAACGTGTCATTGATCATTTCTTCCATTATTCCTGCTTTCATCATCTCCTTCGATAGTTCTCTCATGGTCTGCGCCACTTCCGGAATTTTTATCAGGGATTGCACCGCCTGCATAACTTGCGTTGATTTTTGTAACGATCCAGTTGTTTTCAAAATGGCTTTGGAACATAAAAAAATTGATAAGCATCAATCATTGCTTTAGAATCTCATAAAAATGAACGATGAACTTCTCATTCTGGCCTACCCAGTTGCTCTTGCATGTGCATCTGTATAGAGTTTAGATGCGCCTTCGAGGAGTATATCTTGCTCACTGCTTTTTTCGATCGTATCAGTTCTTTGGCGTATATTCTGCAAACATCTTTATCGCCTTTCTTTGCAGCCTCCTTCAGTGACCTTTTGATTTTTTCTTCCTCACGTCGAATCCCTACATGTATTTATCAAAATGAAATTAACAGTTTAATGCAAAATCAATTATTTATCATTTATTTTGCATTGTAGAAGCGTTTTATAACATTTTACCATTTATCTGACGGTCTAAGGCTGTGGATTCTCTTCTAATTTTCCTACGCCATTCTGTGACCTAAAAATACAAATAAGAAATACTTACAAGCTTCGTTTCTCGTCATGATCAAACATCTTATCAATAATCAGCAGTTTTAATGAGTTATACACTACAGTATAGAGGTTTTTCGATCTTCTAAACTATACAGGGATTTTCAAGAACTCAAAAAATATATACCTGTACTTTCGGATCGGCTGGTGTACTCTTGCCAAACAACCCCATTTCTTTAGTCCCAACTTAATTACAAAGATTAGCACTTAGGTACTTCAACAGTTTACAATCAAAAGTTACGTGAGCATTTAATTTTCACATCACACAAGCATTCATCGCCCTTATTTGTTTGATGCTTGATATTCCAAAGTTAAAATCAAAAGTTACAAACTGGAAACCACCATACACCAAAAAAATTTGAATTTGCTCAATCTGAGAGGTTGCTTACACGGTCCCTTGTATAAAATAAGATAGAGTCAGAATCATTAAAATGACAAAATCAAGTTCCATCCACGTCACCTCATTCCAAAAATCACGGTTTTCGGTCACGTCGCTCTTGAATTATACACAGTTACTTTTTACACTGAAGAGACACTAGCCAAATCCGCTATTATTCTTTTAACACTCCTTTCAGACCTAACTAGCCATTTAACAAATAGTAAATCCAGCCCCTTTTTGTTTAAAAATTCAGTTTGATTCAAGCTATTCTGACACTTCTTAGCTTTACTTTTTCAAGCTCCACATTTATGATAGGTGACAATGACAATAATGGAAACAAGAAAAGAGTCATTAAACGAACAAAAAAACTTAATACTAACTTTACTTACAATTTACTTCACATACTAACAATTTTTACACATGCACCTGTGCTGTGAAAGTTTACTAGCACTTCCAATGTTTATTCATCATTTGCAAGCATCAGCAGATGACTGCTTGCACACATAAAGAGAATGAAACATAGAGAGCAGCTATGATGAATAATACAATACGCAAATATGTACGCTTCCGCCGACATAGATATAGTGTGTATGCACATGTAAGAATGTACGCTTTCGCTGAAAATGGTTTTTATAACCCTTTTTTCATACGTGCAATATTAGTAATTCAAGTAATTGTACAAGAGCTTAGCATCGATATGACTTTAAATGAAGTGGAATTATGAGAATCATAAAAATGGAAACACTTTTTGGCTTATCAGGTTTAAAATTCTCAGCGTACTCATCATCATAAGTGGTGCTGTCAGGGAAATATTTCTTGGTTTATATGCATATTTTTTGGAGGAGTTGAGTCAATGATGAGTCATGTCTCTCTGACGGAATAGAGATGATGATGATGCGATGTGAGAAGGATGAACAATGAAATTTGAGCATGTAACTTGTCTATTTTTACAATTAGATTAAGATGGATATTAAGTCCAAGAAGTTTTGTCACCTTCACCTCTTCTCGCATTTCGCATCATCTTTCATTGTGGTACATTATTACAGATTTTTGTATGGCTTGGGATATAAAAAATTTGATGGCTTCTTGTGGGAGTGGAATTATCAGGGAGAAAATTATAGAAATGTCAATGGTATTCAGCTAAAGTTATGAATAAGAATGCATATTGGTGATATTATTCATTTTTAATCCTTTTATATTTTGGAGAGGGAAAGAGGCGGTGGTATTACTGGTAATTGTAAAAAATAAATCATAAGAGATTTTTTGCAAAGGCCAATGTTTCTGCATATATGATTTTCTGCTTATCTCATGGATCACAAATCACAACGTGAGGGCAGCTTCCATTGAAACAAAAAAGTTTGGTTTGCTAAGTAGTAAAAACCTTCCTGGTGACGACGCCTATGAGGCCATGGCAACTGACAACGACGAGTCCCTATTGAAGTACTAATGTCCACTTTATTACATAGATAATATTTGGGATAATAATTAGCGTTAGTGCAAATAAATCTTCTTTGGTTATTATTAAAATTCGTATGCATTACAGTTTGGTAGTGTTCTATGCAGCACTGATTTTCAAACAATTTTCATTCCAGTCATTCCCTCCATTTCAAAAATATCAGTATCTATATATCATTCAAACTCATGTGCAGCATGAATGAGGAAATTAAGCATTTTGCAGGCAGTAAATTGCATGTGAATATTTATTGTCTTTTCAGTAAAAGTACCCAATCGGAAAAGCATAATGGCTTGCTTTGAAATGTGTTTTACGATTTACATACTAGATACATTGTCTGCTATTATACCATAACACGTTGAAAACATCAATTCCGTAACAAGTAGACATAATTTTAGCAAGTTCCAATACTGTAGCCGTTATAACATTACTGCATTATTGCATCGCATTCGCAATAAAAAACCGATGCTCCACTTGAATATGAAAATTTAAGCCCGTTTTTTCGGGAGTAGTAAACAAAGAACTCCATGTAAAAAAGGTAGTAGTATTGACAACTAGCGTCTTCCGATGCCTTCCACTTTGTCTGGATTGATCAAGCATCAATAGAATTCTTTTAGTTCTTTTAGTCTTATCTTTAGTCTAATCTACGCATTGAGTCATTTGAAAAAACTGAGGACATTCTGGGGTTCGTTTTCTTAATTCAGAATCATTGATCGTTCGTCTTTCATAAAATTGTATATTTTAGTACTATTTAGAAATAAATACAAAGAGAAATTAGGCTGGGGCAACCTTGTGACTTTTATTTTCACTACCCATAGATGAACTTTAATATGAAAATTCATACAAAGAACAGCTAAACATCATAACTAACAGGAATAATATATTTTTGACATCGGTCAATATTGTGAGTTCAGCATCAAAATCAAATTTAATTTTCAAAGGTACTTCATGAGCTCCAGTTTTACTATACATCTAACCATATAAACCGATGCATGCTTTATGCCATAACTCAACATATTATTATTAATTATTATATATCTTAAATAGAATCGTTATATTAAATAGTTATAGAGATAAATAGTTTTGCACAAATGGATTTGAGTTTGGTGACAGCGATATGAAGATTGAAGTATAAATTTTGATATGATAATGCTCATAATACCCCATAATCAAAAATATATGAGAATTGGTACTTTACCGGAAGGAAATTTTTGCAGTGATTATCTCTAGCAATGTAGCAGAATCAGATTTCATGAACTTCGAAAGTTGTATACCTTTAATTATGGGACTGGTTTATAATTTTGAATGATATGCATTTCTTGTTATTTGATCTGATTGATTATCAATTCACTCTAGAATGTCCATTTATGCATCCGTTCGTGAGGCTTAAATGCGAATAGTATCACGCTAATTGAAAATATCAAGGCCTTCCTGTCCAGGGCCCCAATATTCCAACCAAATATAATGCTTGTTACGAATTTTTCCCATCAGGGACATTGATCTCTCACAAATTGAAATTCTCAGAGTGACAGTCGTACCAAAATATCCCACAATACCTGCACAAAGTTTCCGATACCTAGTAGCGACCAGTAGCCGCACATAAAGTCGAAAACGAAAGGGTGTAGTTTTCATTTCAACCGTGATACTCATTGAACACATACACGAACATAAACTATTTTTGGGTGCAATTTACTACAATGTAGATAGATATATGATATATTATTGCACTACCCATTCTGCACGCTATGCATTTGCATCTATTCTTGGCAGAGCTTATTCACACTGCTAGCAAAGCATTATAAAATGCAACCTAAGCTTTTCATACCCTCTAACAAAACGAAGCTCATGAAATTTTCGGCATTACAATTCTCTGAATAGAATTGCTTCAAAAATGATCCTTCAATGCACAATATGGTTAGGTATTCAGGGTCCCATTGAGAAACGTCACTTCGTATAAAATATTTATATACCTGCACATCAGTTGAAAAAATAAGCCATATTCTAGCTAAAGTCAGATCAGATACATGCTACATGAACAAAATCCTTTATCCATGATAAATCCAGCACTGACTACCCACAATGATTTGTATTGTCACCCTCTGCATCCCTATCCTCTCACGCATACACTGAAATGGTCACTAAAACATGAAGGCTTTTTCAATGCAATTAAACCACATAAAAGTGTCTCTTTTCAATACTTCCCCATAAAGCATCTCAGTCATCATCATCACAGCGTAAATACACCATAACGAATGATGAATGATTCGTCGACAAATTTTGACAAAAAAATGTAGCATCACATTCGTTTATTTCGTAGAGAGATGAGTCATAAGCAGCAGACAAAAGGAATGACATGAAATACAAATGTACAGAGAGTACAAGCAGATCATCATCGCCACAAACACAATATTGCTCGACATGGAAAAAAAAAACTTTTGTCGAACTTTCAAAACTGTTGCTGCTCCTTTCGGGTTGCTAACATGAATAGCAATATAACTCCGTTGTCGTCGTTCTCATCATCATCATCATCGAGTGATCATCCACTTTATATGTGTACCTACCATACTACCAACTATTATAACCTCTCCTTTCTGTTCACTCTCAAATAGCTGGTTACTTTTGACCAAAAAGAAGCGAATCCTTTTTTTGTGTCTGTGTGAGATGCACAAACATTAGACATACTTACATTGTAGATCGTTTGTGTTAAGACATGGGAGGGTATTTTTCTTTATGGAATTACTTAGGAAAACGAAAAGGAAGGTTTGTCTGTGAGCAAGACGAAGAAAAGGAAGTGTGCAGTTACATAAAAGAACATGATGACGACTTGGTTTGGTTTGGTGTATGTGTTTTTAGTGTGAATGGTAGTATGGCTATGAGTTAAAAAGGATTTTTCTTTGCTTCTCTTCTTCTCTTGCATTTTGGTTTAGAGGCAGAGGTAATCAATTCTTGTTGGAGTGTGCAAGAGAGGCTGGCTGCTGAGTATGGATATGGATATGATGAGATTGAGAAGGAAAAAAAGGATAATATCTTTGCATTGTGAGGAGTGAAAAATCACAGACACTCGCGTTTTAAAGTGCCCGTTTCTGTGAAAATGTACGTTGTTCTGGTTACATTACTTGATGGTAGAATAGACGAAGAAACAGAGTTTTCCTCTCTGAGCTCTTGTTATCAAATAAACAAATAATCATAACAAATAGTGTATATGTTGTGCTGCGAGAGATAATAATATTTTTGTGCACACATCATCATAATAATATTCAACAGCATCATCGCCAGTATCACACCAAACGTTTATAGGTTTTCCAGCAGGAGACACGGAGGGAATAGATTGTGAGGATAATTGCGAATTATAATGATGGAGTAGTAAAGTTGTTGAGAAAATGTGTAATAAAGGGTAAAAGGAGTGATAAGGAGCATTGCGAAAGTTGGTCATGAATGGGATGATAAGTTGATAGTTGATGGGATACACTTCAAGAAGGTAATGTTTATTTAACGAATTGAAGACTACTTATGTAATTTGAGCATGTGTGTAGCTACTTATCCAGAAAGCCTTTCCAACAAAATACTTTTCTTGCGTTTCGTAGTGTTCAATCAAATAGCTGGAGATACTTTATTGTTTTAGATAAATTTTTTTACGATGAGAGGCCAACTGAGCTGGATACATTGTATCAGCTCTATATAGTATTCCAAACTGAAGTTTGGGCTTATAGCAACAGGCTGCAATACCTATAGATTTTGTGCAAATACCTACATACATTATTTGGGTGTGAATTGATGAGGGTTTTGCCTTTGCTTTATAGCTCATAAGTCAATATGTAGTTACTTGTTATCGGGTTTAAATTGGAATTCGTTTGCATTAAATGTTTTGAGAAATATAGGTCTCCAGTCTCCAGTCTAGAAGTATAATTGTCGCTACACATTTAGATAAGAGTTCCACATGTTTATCATCGCATTTGCATTCATTTTTAAGTGTTCTATTTACTCGATCCACGCATTATATTATGCGAGAGAAAACATTCAAAAACAGTGTAATTGTCGGAGTCAACTATCTAATATCGAAATTTGACTTTTCAGGTATCAGGACGTAAAGACTATTTGGAAATCGAGGTGACAAAAAAGGAAGGAGTTGAAGATAATGCAAATCGACACACGCCTACTTTAACGATCCTAGCCACAGTTGCTATTATAGTTGAGAGATAATTAAGACATGAAGTTAATGGGAACCTTTTTCATATTAAGCTTTGAGCTTACAACCGCCACTAGACGGATAGTGCTTTCGTTGTCGAAATTAAAATCATAGTTGTAGGGAGAGAAGTGAGATTAGAATTTTTTAATAGCTTTTTTATCACTTGTGATTGTGTGTCAGTGAAGATTTAGTCTTGTTCATTTTTTGAACGAATGAAATTTGCGGCGTGTTTTATCAGCACTTGTTATATTAGTAGTCGTCGGGAAGTATGTATTGAGATAGGACGGAATCAGCCTAATCTGTATCCAACGCTGGCT
The DNA here is from genome assembly GCA_034700605.1 of Willowsia nigromaculata. Classification (NCBI taxonomy): domain Eukaryota; kingdom Metazoa; phylum Arthropoda; class Collembola; order Entomobryomorpha; family Entomobryidae; genus Willowsia; species Willowsia nigromaculata. The sequence continues at coordinate 8,753 of JAQIXX010001792.1, read as the reverse complement.
GCTGGATCTATAGACAAAGGTATTTATAAACAATTTTTTTGCAACAACTACCATTAATTCAAAAGTCTTCAGGCACGACGTTTTATTGAGGTGTAAAATCTTGTGAAAGAATAAATCTGTGCAGCTTTAGGGCACTCAGTGGCCCTTCCATTTCATTTGTTTTCATTCATAAGGAAACGGTTGACCCAATCATTTGTAAAAACTCATCCAAGAGTTTGCATGAAAGGTAATCTTGAGACTTTGACATGAATAATATCTAATACGCCTTTCTACTGAATAGGGATTTGCTTGCGGTTTTTCACTCATAAATGGCATTGTTCCCATGAAGTATGAAGTCTGAAAGATTATAGTCAATGCATTCATCATCACAGATTTTAACAGTTTAAACTACATCATTCATAACCAGCCTGCGAAAATGTCTTTATGATGATTAAATGTGCATGCGTTGATGATGATGACAAATGTTGAGCTTGATCAGAACGCTGTGCTTTATTAATAGTTTCATTTAGCACATCCCCATTCAGTACAATTAGCATGATTTATATTTATTGCACTTTTAAGAAATTCAGACCTACTCGAGAAACCATTTATTTTTTATGCTCTTCTCAAACACCATGACTGAATGAATAAAAAAAGGCCGAGTGGGAGGGATCCAAGCAAAAATATTAGCAACTGTTTTCTTCTATAGCTGGGGCATTGTTGGTACTAACTTAAGTGGTGATAAACTTGAAATAAATAAATTGCAACTACAAGATAAAGTTTACTATCGCCTCGGACGAGGGAGTAACCCAGCAGCACTCACGTCAAGGCAAGATTTACAGTTGTCTGTCGTGAAGATGAGAGCAGTGATGATGAGCATGTCATCATAATTTACAAAGCACACAATTTTCTGCTTTTTACAAAGTATTTTTGGTAGTTTAGTGGCCATTTGGTCATCTCCTGACTCTGACATCTGGCTTGGCTTCAAAGAGAGATACGAAGTTAGTGTGCAGCGTATCCACAGTACTATGTCTAAACCCTAGTTTTATTTTTGAATATCAACCATCAAACGCCTTCACATTCGCATTTTTCAACCTTTACACTACAGTTTGTTCACATTTTTTTGGCAAAACGCACTTACAGCTTACTATTCAAAAGTTGATGTCATTTTTTGTCTCATTTGTAATCTTTATTGTGTTTAGTCATGTTTGCATGCAATTTTACAAAAATACATTTTTTGAGTTAAAAAGGGTTAGTCATCTCAAATTCTCATATCTGCTGTATCTATATCAGATTTTTTTCTACCATACCTACAACAGCAGATTACAAGCACGCCATACTAATGATCGTATTGATCCTCCTCCTCCTCTCTCTCTAGTCATTATTTTAGGGCACCATCATATCACTTTAACAAATAGCAAGCAAAAAGCTCTCTATGAGTACATATACATCCCCATTAATATTGTTTCGAATAATACACAGAGATTCGAGCAGAATTACATATTGTTGAGAAAGCCCTGACGGTGATAACCGTTCCACATGAGGGATTTCATTTCCGCAAGCAAGGTTAAACATGTACGTCGTCTCTTTTTGACGCTCTCATCGCGTTTTAAACATTAAAAGAGTGGAAGATTATGTCGTAAGTGGTGGTGATAATGGCGATATCACAGTTTGCCTTTATTGCATTCTCCAAGCTTGCTAATTTTGGCAAGTCCATAAAAAACGTAGTACTGCATCTGCAGATTGTGCACATTATTTTGCATACATTATCGTTCGTAGAGTAAAATAATATATTTTTAATGCAAACATAAAATCTTTAATGTTTTTTATTGAAACGATCAAGCATTTTTGTTTTTTACATGTACAAAAGTGCCGACGATTTAGTAGTGAATTTTATCTTTGAAGACTCGTGAGGAGTCAATTTTTTCATGAAAGGAGGAAGCATTTGTGGAAATCTTGAGATGGCTGATGTTGATTATAATATGAGCAGTGTGTGATTTTGACAAATGGAATTGCAAAATGGAACCAATGGAAAATTGTCGTTGCCTTTTGTCGCAGAGTAAATGAGAATTTATGATCCCTCTGTAAATCCACAACTGCAGATGTTAAGGAAAGGTATATACCTATGCAAATGTAAACGAATTCATGACGCCACTCTCGTCTTCATGGCAAATGTTTAAGATATTGGAGCGACATATTTACAGACTGCGTCTCTATTAAGTCAAGTAATTCTTCGAATCTCTGAGAGCACAATGTACGCATTATTATTTTGATCATGTGCAGTTTAAGTTGGGTATATATACACCACACACACACCACTCATACAATTAATATCAACCACTGCACCCCTCCCGATGTGGCCTATATAATAGTTTAATGTCTTATCGTATTTTAAAATTTCTGACACGCATGTCTGTGATAATTAATTATAATAATTGTTCTTATCTTCATCTTTCCCAATGCAAATACTGAAAAGCTTTGTTCTTTATTTGACTGCCCATCAAATATTTCTTCTACGCTCTATATTTCACCGACTCATGTGGTCTACTCCTGTAATTGCTATTTTTCACTTTTTAAATAATTAATGTAAACTGCTAGGCGTCTCAGTTTGATGAAGAAGATGATGAGCTTTACGTGCTTTCTTTTTCAGACTCAAGAAGCACGTTTGCATGTGTGTACGACGAAAGCGGAAAAAATAGAAAAGCAATTTTGTCAATTTTTCTTCAAAATTTTCTTTCTGATAAAAAATTGATGGAAGATGATAAACCTCATAGGTACCACTGCTCTAATCACACACGTAGTTAACGTTGGCGTAGCAATGTTCATTATTTTACAATTTCACTTGTTCTTTGCGTCTGTTAAAATTCAACAAAATGTACAACCATTTACATACATCCAACTCTAACCACGCTGATATTTTCAATCAAAGATTTAAATTGTTTAGCATTGTAAAAAAATCTTGACAAATGAACTAGGAAGCAATTTTCAGTAAAGATAGGGGAAGGTTAAGGTTAGTTTTGTTTAGATAGATTACAAGAAGGATGAGTACAGCAAGTGTATATAAGACTGTCCTCGTAATCACAAGGCGTAATATGCATCTTCTTGTTTAAAGCAGACTTATCATTTTGGCGTAAAGCCATCAATTAATGCATCTTGTTCTTTGGATATCCATCCATGCATAGATTAGTACTCCTCCTCATCAAATACTTAATTAAACTATTATTTTGCTGAGTTTGCACTACAACCTTATAAAAAAACGTTGCAAATTGGTATCAAGAGATAACGCTATTAGCAACAGTGTTCTCGCAGTGGCAAGCTTTACATCATGTTGATGAGATAGTGATGATGAGTTAGTAGATGTTACGTTACAACTACATTGATTTGTCAAGGGCTAGACAAAAGAATGCGAGCATGAGTGGCCATGAAATACATTACGATGAAAGGGAAATGATTATTATGGTAAAGCACACAATAATAATAATCACAATCAATGATTTAACAACCGCACAATGGGCTAACGCAAATAACAACACATTTTTTTGTTATAATAGCAGAGCGGTTTTGCCGCTGCTTAAACTGTGGCTTTTCATTTGTTTGCTAGGCGGTTACTGTGGCTCTAGGAACATACCTGCACATTCCTCTGGTAAATTCCTTCAGAAATGTTTAACAAAGCAGCGTCTGCACGTTTAGCGTTGTCAGATATACCTACATAATAATGTGCGTAACTAGTAATCATACTCATAAATGAGAACAAGGTATTAGATTTATATACCCAAGCTAAAAAGGAGTCTCTCAAGGAAGGAAAAAAGTTTAACTAGGTTTTTTATGTTCATTTTGAACTTGGATAATTGCGTGTGATTCATAATATTATCAGAGAAATAGGTAGTTGTTAGGCTTGGTAATAGCGTGTGACTCCAACAATGAGTGAATGCACTAAAAACATTCAGCGTATTCACCATTTAATAACGAGATTAGTCTTATGTACTGCTCAAGTGAAGATACATAATTTCTGATTACATTATAAAAACTTGACTGTGAGACTTCGGATTAATTAAGTGCAAATTAATTTTGCATTGCAGTTTACACACCAATAAACAGCTCCATTTTGACTAGTCATTTCATCACTTTAGTTTACAATTTAAAGAAACAGTGGAATGTGGAATGTTTAAGCGTAATATAAATATGTTACGTATACACAATTAAATGCAGTGCTTCTTTAAGTTATGTAAAAAATCTGGTTATTTTCCGGGTGTTGTGCTGAGATTTCATGAATAGACAAATTATGTAACGAAGAAGTTTGTAGTGAATATCTACAGTCCACAGTATTATCTATGCCATGCTACACTAGCAAAATATTTTGTTGACGATGAGATTAAAGGAGGTACTACTATTCGCATGAATAATGCTTTTCTCTCAATAAATTGATTCTGTAATAAATTACTGCATTTGTGCAGCTTCTTCCAGACTCCCCTTTTCCTATTCCAGATACACCCTTTTCACAGTAGTGCTGACCAAGAGTCATGACATTTTCAATATCTTCAAGACTTCATTGGACAACTTTCATTCACTTGATCGACAACGCTTGGCTTTTCGCCAAGAAAACAATAGGCCACATCGCTAGATTATGTTTTATAGGATAATAATGAATGTCAGGTCAAACAACCACAAGCGTCATTCCGGGTTTGAGGATTTTCTTATTACACTTTCATATATCAACAGACAGTTTGGTTTCTTTTCGGTTAGAATCGTCAACGATTTTTATATTGGGTCTCCATATATGTAGTATTATTACAAGAAGTATACCTGTTATTTATATTTTTAACTGAAATATTAGACAATAATACTTAATCCAACGATAACATTATTTTTATTTTATGTGTTTGTTCAGGTACTTTTCATCCTACCTGTGACGGTGTGGGTGTTGCTGTCACCTAAATTTTAAGAAGCGGTGAAGCTGGAACCTCGGGCAGGTAAAATCTTTCGCATATTTATTCACGCTTAGTTTCAAACCGTGTTTACTCAATTCCATTTCATTTGGTTATTTTAATTTCATCTAGATCTGGATATGAGGGAAAGACCACCTCATATGGAGCGTATGATCCAACTCCCACACCGGTATCGACGACCAAGGCTGAATTTCATCAGCCCGGTCGTCAAATATACCATGTTCTTCTTCAATTTTATATTTTGGGTAAATTTTCAATTTCCAACAGCTCTTTTGCTCTACTTATACGTTAGCTAATTATTCTATTTCATTTCCTTTATCAGTTGGTAGGTGGAGCGCTAATTGGAATAGGTTTGTACGCGCTGGTTGATCAGTGGCAGTCGGGAGCTGGCGTTCGAGTTGAAGATTTATCAGATATCCTTTTCAATGTAGGACTAATTATTGCCATCATTGGAGCCATAATATTTTTTGTAAGCTTTGCTGGATGCATAGGAGCACTGAGAGAAAACACTGCTTTGTTAAAGCTCGTAAGTCTAAACTCATCTGAAACACAAAGTTGTTAATTACTTTCCAGTCTGCACAAATTACATGATAACTTTTGTTGTTCGTTTTTTCCAGTATTCCGTTGCGCTATTGATATTTTTTCTACTAGAACTGCTCGTTGCAGTACTCTGTTTTGTTTTCCCCAATAAAATGGAGGGCATTATTGCTAGCTATCTTTCGGACAATGTGATCAAAAAGTATCGTGAAGATAGAGATTTACAAAATCTTATAGACTTCATTCAGATCGAGGTAAATATTTCATTACTCAAGTTTAACATATAATAGAACTATAGTCAAAAAACAAATATGTATTGCTATTTTTTGTAGTTCCATTGCTGTGGTCTAAGCACTAGAAGTTACGAAGACTGGTCTAAAAACGAGTACTTCAATTGTACAGGACCAGAATTGAATCCAAGTGTTGAGCGCTGTGGGGTGCCTTATTCGTGTTGTAAAAACGCAACAGATATGTCTGTAAGTTTTGCATTCTTTACGATCTCTACGAGTCATGTCATGAGAAAATTGGAATACATTTGGACATTTGGGAAGATATATAGGTACCATTAGGTTGATTGAAAAATAATCATCAAATATTATGCTTTTCAGAGTGGGCTCATAAATATCATGTGTGGCTATGGCGTGCAACGGGAAATGGTGAGATGAATGAATTTTTTTAAACTTTTCCTATTTGTTAACTCAAGAATACACAGTATGGTAATGTTTGTGTATGTTTTTGAAAATCTTGTAGCAAATGGGAAGTAAAGATCCTATATCAACAACGAAAAGCGCAGCGTCCCTTCATAACGATCCGAAGGACAAAGTATGGACGCAGGGATGTATAGAAGCATTAAAATCATGGATAAATCGAAATTTGTACATCGTGGCTGGCTCAGCGCTAGGAATAGCGCTAATGCAGGTTTGTGATTACAAGTTTTCCAAGACTGATCTTAAAGATGCAGTTTTTCTCCATGGTATTTCTTATTTCATTTCTAAATGTTTGTTTTTATCTGTTTTGTGACAGTTATTCGTAATGTACTTAGCCAAAAGTTTGGAAGGACAAATAGAGATGCAACAATCAACTTGACCTCGGAGTCCGTAGTAGTGTTCCAGATTCTGCCAATCGTTTCACTTGAAATATACTTATCTAGGCGGAATGACAAATCTCTTCACGCCAAATTATATATCTGTAAGGTTATTCTGTCAGTTCAAGATTCTCTCTACAGCAGGACCAAGCGTCAATATATTCAAAAAATGTTCTCACAGTGTTCGCTCTTAACAAGCAATGTATTTTGATAGGACTGAAATACAAACATTCAATTCATACTTGCAGGACTGCAAACTATAAAAATAGAAGAAATCTCTTTTTAAATCAATTTTGTTGCTATAATACATTACAATTCTTTTGTGTACAATTCCCGAGTGTCCCATTGCGGATTTTGATACAAAAGTTCAAGTCGTGATTTATTTTTAATCTGTTCAAAAGTTGGAGTGCAGAGATGACGGTATTTATAGCCGCCACTTTTCACTTCAGTGAACCAGTTTTTGGAACCACTGGAGCCCCACTATGATCCCACTTTATCGGATAATACCTACTTATTTTATAGCACGTTGAAAGCAAGTTATTTTTTCGTGATGAAAAAAACCCTTAACAATCGTCACATTTTCATCGTTTATTATTTCAACGTTGCTTTGCTCATTTATTTCCCTTCGGCACAACTGTTTTGCTTAAACTTTTGTAGAGTTAGGTATATAAGGTAAATACTATATGCCTGGAGCTTTTCACTTAAATTTTGCATCGCGCAATCTTGCTGTTCCTTGTTGTTATGTATAGTTTTATGTGCAATTTTTTGTTATCTGTATAATGTGAATCAGCTCATTATGTGCTAGTCAGAGACGGTGAGATGTACTGAGGCTCCCGGCAATTTCCTTCATCGGGCATCAGTTGTTGTTTTTTTTTTCTTTTCGAATTGTACGATTAATGGAATTGCTAGCCCAACCGTTAAATTACGTTACCAGCATTCATAATGAACTGTCATTATTTTTAAGTAAATAGTAGCATTTCTCGAACTCCGCTTAGTGAGAACTCAAAAGAGATTGCCAATGATATATGGTTAAAGTTTCTCACGTCATAATTGTCCAAAATTTTTAATCACGCGAAATAATCTTATGTAAATATTAATTTAAAGATAATGGTATCGTTTTAGCTATAAAAAGTAACTTTTAAAATCGGATAAAAAATAAATGCGTATCATTCGTCTAAGTGTGTGCATAAATATAATATTGAAAATTGTTAAGAAGTTTCTACACGTGTCGTATTCGAGTAAATATACTCCTTTTCTCGGTAAACCTAATAACTCTTTTGTTACTGTTTTATATTATGCCTATGAAGTAAATTAAAAAACATATTATAAGCTGTCGCGCAAATTGATTGACCTTTCGTTATTTATTCCAATAGCAACTAGTCTTGGTGGTTTTTCAAGGGGTCTAATCTTCAAACCCATTAAATTTACTTATGTTACACATTCCGCTGTGTGACTGTGTTTATGGCTTTGATCATTCAGGGTATAGTTCAGCCTTGTTCCAGACGAAAGTGAGAAATACAGAGTCTTATGCGGTTGATCACTCCAGATCCAGAAGAGCTCTACTTCACACATATTATGTGTGTTTGATAGGTGAGCCTTGAATGAAGTGTTGTGCTGAAGATGAAAACTTACCTAGGTAACTTGATATTAGCTCGAGTGGAAATCTCCATTCTCTTCCACAAAAAATGCGGAAAGCCCACTGCAGTTGAGTATTCCGCGGCGTAACCACAGAGCATCTCAATTTTAAAAAGTGTTCATGAAAATTTTCTCGACTCTTCGGATAGTCCATGACCAGCAGGATTGCATAAAATATGAGTAAGCTTAACTGTAGTCCCATGTTTGAAATATGCAGCATAAAATACCCCATTTTTGCCATAAAAACATTATCTCATCCTTGTCTCATGGTTGGTTATATATGAGCATATTATACCAAAGGTTATAAGGTTTCCTGAACAACTTGCAATTTATGGAGATAATTTAAATACTTGATAATTCATAATAAATATTTACGTTGGGAAAATAGAACGCGTGTCCTCTTCATAGTCATTTTGAACGAACGCCACAGACCACAGAGTTGATGAAGATGTGTTTCCCTCAATCTCTTATTCCCAATACTTGCCATCAAGAGAGTGGGAACATGTTGACACTCAACAGTATCAGATATAACTAGGTGGCGAAAAGTGAAAACCAAAATGTTAAACGCAATG
>JAQIXX010001791.1:0-29910 GCA_034700605.1 Willowsia nigromaculata | reverse complement strand
CTAGGAAGGTGCGAGCAGCCACAAATTGTGCATGTAATCATATTTTAGGGTCAGCTATCCAGAAATCACCATCAAAAGGATTTTTGGAAAAATGTCATTTTTAGTGCTGTCCATAGGGATAAACCTGCTGACTTTGCTAGTTTAGTAGAGCGAAAATTGTTTGTCAGTCTGGTGCTTGTATCACATAGTGGATGAATTTATTTGTTACCTACTATTTTTTATTATATTGACTGATTAAGCAATATAAATTTGATAAATTTTACAAATATAATAACAAAACATGATGGGTGACTAATGACAAAAATTATATTGTTATATTCAATAATTCAATCTTGAAACTATTTATTGATTTTTACCAAATCAAGGAATATTGTTAGTTCTTTCAAGCCTTTTTTGTTGGTAGAAATCTGTCTAACTGATCCAAAACTGCATTCGAGTATTTAAGCAAATTAAATATTCTGGTGAGAAAGTAACTTTTAGGTTAGACTAGACTTATAATATGTATGTATGATTGTATGTCCACCGTCCACCCGTATTTGCAATGACAGGATAGAATTCATGAAAAAATTCGTTTTATTTGTATAATGACATCAATATGACAAAAAATGCCGACAACTAAAGTGTGCTTTTGATTCTTAAGGAATTAAGTTTCCATTTATTATAGTTTTGCTTGTATGAACACATGTCTAGTGAAGGCTGAGAGGCTAAAAACATCCGCTTTTAGTACAAAACTTCCAAGCAAATCTATAACGCTCACACTTGACCGGTTCGAGTTGATTCATCATCATCATGCGAAATCCGAACAACACCAGTCCCCAATATCCATGCCTGATGTCATGTTCAATTTATCAAGCATGAATAATGCTTCTAAACTTCTAACTCCAAATCTGAAATATGGAAAATATACTGGAATTGGAAATAATATGTGGACTGGGAGTTGATTGCAGCCGAAAGAGTTTTCGTTTGCCTTGCAGAGTAGATGCCACCTACCAGGTGGTAGAATGTAGCGTAAAACAGATGATTTTTCTTGTTTGCACACACTGTCACAGTCAAAGTCAAAATCACGACCACTTACTTTTAGCAGAATCGTAAAAGAAGTTTATGATGAGTGCACAGTGCACTAAAGGTTTTAAAAGCATTTTCGTATTTTGTTTATGATAGAAAGCTTCTTGTTTGTTGAATCGGAAATAACTGTTGATAGAGACTCATAGTTGTTGACGTTAATCGTATTTATTATATAGTTGCCTTTTTACATACTACTGATGCACCACTTAACTGCTTGCTGAATTTTCGAGTGATTTTGACCTTCAGCCAGTAGCAATGTACAAATGGTATGTTAAAAGTCGTTGGAAGTGTCTCCTGTTCTGAGATGGTAACTTATTGAGAATGCACATTTATATGCATTTTATAGTAATGGATTGTGTTTTAATTTTCTTAGGTCCACTGAAACGACAGCTTACCAGCGTAAGCTGAAGTCAAAAGTCCCATTGAAATGGGAAATTGCAACTTCCCATCCTCTGGAAAAGCAGTCCAACAAGTTGGTAAGTTTAAGGTTTATAATGTAGGTAGCTTTGACTAAATTACTTTCTTATCTCGACCGATAAACATTGCTTATCATTGCTCTACTCATTGCCAGGTGAGCGTCAAACATGACCCGCTGGATGGCTTAGATCCTCTTAGCATAAGTGAGTTAGACCCTTTGACAAGGATGGCAGCAGATTTGGATTGTTTCCCAGCTATAGGATCGAAACCATTGAGAGATACATTTGAACCTTGGAACGTGAAGAAAAATAGCATCCTTCATCGGTTTACTACCCAAGAAAAACTATCAATTACCACGTCTGTTTTTGCTGCTGATCATGGTATTCACGAACATTCATAAAATGTGTGAATAAATTTGACTAACAAGATGTTTGATTTTGCAACATGGCTATAAGCATGCAATGTTTTAACTGTAGATGTGCGCGGAGTTAGCGAGAAAGTTCTTCATAGATTGGAGCAATTGGATTTAGACTGCGGATCGAGGCAGACTTTTGGAGGACTTTCCCAAGAAGAATATACGCTTAAGGTTGGTAACGGGGGAGTTTTGGAGAATGTATTTCAAAAATTCGGATACCTGAACATGATCTACAATCTACATTTGATTTGAACCTATACAGATAAGTCAACTTGACCAGCAACTTACACAAGCATGGAATTCTGACCTGAGGGTTAACGCACTGAAGATAGCCATTCAAGTTAGTAAGCATAGGCACTTAGTAAATTGCTATTTTTTACAATTGCTACATGATGAGTGATTTCTGATGTTTGTAGTGTTGCAAGCTACTGGGCGACACATCAGTGATCTCTTTCTACCCTAGCAAATTTGTTATAATAACCGATATACTCCAGAAATTTGGCGAAATGGTTTTTAGTAGACTTAAAGGAAAACAGAGGTAACAAAAAACACAAGAATCATAAGAATAGAATATTATATGTAAATAATGTTTATGTGTAATTATGTTTTGTTCTTGTAGTGATATGCTTCCACCGGAAGTCGCAAAAGAAACATGTAAGAATTGGTTTTACAAAGTGGGGTCTATTCGAGAGCTACTTCCACGTCTTGCGATTGAGCTGGCAATCCTTAAGTCTTATTCATTTATTGTCCCGAAGTAATTTATTTTAAAAGTACATACCCTTTCTAGTTTTAAATGCCTTATATGTTGCAGACTCAAAAAGTTTACATGTTTTTCATTTTTTGTAAAGTCCCGAATATGGCAAAATACTCATACGCCTGCTCAATTCAGCTTGGGGTATCGGTGATCCTGTTGTTGCGATTTATCTTAGGTGAATTAGCCTATAATTATGAGCTATAATATGTGGTTATTATAAAAGCACATTATCCAACATAACACAAACTGTACATTTGTTCACAGATGCTATCTATGTCGTGTTGCAATGGATTTGGTGCCCGACGATAAGGAGCTTTATATGAAATGTTTCCAAGATTTACTGTTGCTTCATGACCAAGTAATGATCACCAGTGGGCGGCTCTACATTTAAAATTTTAAAATCTTATACGAATCACACTGACCTTTATAAAATCCGATAGGTACTCGATAACTTCCGGCATTCCCCACAACTGGTCAATGCCAAAGTGTCAATGGAAACTTATATGAGTGTGCTGAGTCCTGCTGTAGACTGGATTCTTCAGTGCTTGGTTCATCGTGGTGACCACTTGAACTACACTATGCAGCTTGTATCTAACGTTCCACCCTTGTATGTGACCCTAACCATAATATTTTGTTAAATTTGACATTGGCATTACTCATAAACGTAAAAAAATACAAGCGTATTCATTCTATACTGCTTTCCCTTTTAAAGTTGGCGATCAGTTTTGACGAGTTCTGTTTTGAACACCTTTCCACCCTCTTTTATTGGAGACGAATGTCTGAATGTTATAGAGATGTGCATTAGTCTGGAGACGAATGTTAGTGAAATCTTGAAAAACCTAGGTCTATGTTTGACACTAGTTGAAATGCAAAATAGTCAAGCTAAGGATGTCTGGTCAAAAGTGTGGCCTGAAATTAAGAAAATAGCCAATCGTGAAGCTTACTTAAATTGTTGCCAAGTTTGGATCGAATTTGTGGTGAAATTTTTCGGGGTAAGGGTGGTGTGGTTTCAAACTAAATATAACTGTACACACAAAACATAAACTTAATAACTTCAATCAAGTCATAATTTTGATGTATTCTATAGGTGGAGAAAGTCAGCGAGTTTTTGGATGATGTGTTGAGTCGCATTTCCTTCAGAACTGCCGAACAATATCAAAACCGCTTGGCTGCCATCATTGAAAAGCTTACCACATTTTCAAAAGATATTACAGAACTACTGAAATTGGTACGAATTTAATTTAAATCGAATATTTTAAGGGTTGCATTTCTAGTACTTAAAAGAATGGCTTTAATATGATCTATCTCTAATATAAGAATGTGGATTATCTATACTAATGTACGTTTAGAACAAGTTTGTCAAAATTGTGACCATGTTAAATGTGGATTCAGCCAAAAATGTGATGGTCGCATATTCTTTGAAACATTCCGACAATTTATCCGACAGTATTATTATCAACACTCTGATGCATATAGCATCAATACTTCATGATTCTGTTGAGTAAGTTTTGAAAGGGTTTGCTGAAAATAAGAGTGCATTTTATGGAGATAGTGATTGATTGAGCTATAAATTCTCACGATCCTCTCGTTTCTGTTGCAGTGCATTAACTTCAGGTGATGAGGTTAAACAGATCGGTCATCTGATAAATACATTTATATTGCGAGTTAATTTTGGACGTGACTTTGAAAAGCAGCTCCAGTTTTATGATGAAGCGAGAGGAACCTTTATGAATATTGACATTATCTTAGTGCAACTTGTACAGGTAATAATAATGCTAGATTTAACGACTAATAAGTTATCATAAGTTTACCTGTATTAGGAGATGACAGTAAGTCTTTGGGATTTTCAGTGCGTTTGTAGACTCGGAATGGAAGTCGGTCGAATTGTGGGAGGTCATCATACCAAAAGAACGCGTGGTTTTCTATCTGCATGCATAGCGTATGCATTTATTACAATTCCGTCGTTGGAAAGCAGTTATACCCAGCTACAATTATACTTGCTCACTGGACAAATAGCATACGCAAATCAGTGTGTCAGTCAAGGTATAATGTCTAACATAAAATCTAAAATACCTATATTGGCATCTATTTACATTTAGATAAGAGAAAATAAATACATATTACTTAAATATTAATTTTGTTTTCAGGAGATTCATGTCTCAAAGCTGCCATCACATTGCTGAGCGAAGAAATGGAAGATCTGGAAGTTGGAGAGCCTCTTGTAGTTGAGTACGTCAGTAGTTTGGTAAGCGTCTTTAAGAGTGCAAAAATTACTGCTTGCAATATTAGATATTATAATTTGCTTTGATTTTAAATTTTTAGCTGAGTACTTTGTTGGCGGTGCCAGACCATCCTAAAGAATCGATGCTGTATTTACTGAAAGCACTGATGACAATTCACTGGTCGTCCCCAGTGCTGCCACTAAGGTTCCTTTCTTTATTAGGTGCCTATGCACAAGGCGAATATCCTTATCAATTTAATGGAGGTAACTTCCTTTTTATGGAAATGTATATAAATCATATTAATTCGATAGCACAATATGCAACATGCGACATGTCAATAATGCGTTTTTCTCTCTGCAGTGGACAATAACCACAGCTTGTATGGAGGTGCAAAGCAGTTTCTCAATGAAATAAATTCTTTAGCCGCTACATTACTTAATGATCTGCTGACAAAGATCAAAACTTACGGCGACCAGAATCAGATAAAGAAACAAGTGGGTAGCTCAGCACTATTGTAAAACTCTGTAATATATATTTGAGATTATATCGTGATTTTTCTTGTCTAATTTATTCCGTATCATTGTTTATAGGCAAGACTGAGCTTGGAGCTATTCTCTGAAATTGTGAATTGGGGGGACTTACGGGAAATGGGAAATCTTGCTGTCAATTTGTGGAACTTTTCGTATAAAAACCTTGACCATAAGCTGGCAATGCGCGTTTATGGTTCCCTTACTTTGAGATCCTCATCTTATCCTGCTTTTCATGATTTGGTGGACAAACTTCCGACACCTTGAAAAAAGGACTCTTAATTATTGAATCGTTACGTTCTAATGTCCGCTTAACGAATTAAAGATTTCATGAATGAAGGCTTTCACTGTGTTTCTACTGTGCATTCATAAAGTGACTCTGCCTTCATTGACTTTACGATTAATATAATTTTTATTTATGTATGTTTGGTTTTATTTAATTCAACCTGTTGCTGTCTAGCTTACAATACAATCAACTCTTGCCTGAATTACTAGAATAATGTTGAGAATAAAAATAGTACAACGTTACTTTCGAAAACAAAACATACTGCGGTTTGCAAGCAGGTCAACAGTTAAAAAAGCACAATTGGCAATATCAAAGTGTATAGCGATTTCTCTAAGACAGCATAGTGCACCTATCTTGGGCTTCCTCCTTGGCAAGATCAAGATCGGCTGCTTATGCTTATGAAGGCATTTGACAATGACAACTAACTTCACTAAAGGGAACTTCGGGCATTCTATCCCAACCGAACAGATATTCTATTCTTCTAATACGACAATTATGTTCCCACCCTTCATGGACTTCAAAATAAAAGCATATTTCTAGAAAAATGTGTGACCAAACACTGTAAGTTTGCCAATTGAGCTTTCGAGAACTGCTGTGACGTAGATTCTTGCGGTCGGTCTACAACAAGATTAATTAATCAATCGGAACTAAGTTACTTATTAGTATTAGCACAGTTACACAACTTTGGGTTCTTTCCATATATAGGTATATACAAAAAGAAATTACATACATTACTTGATTTAATACCGTTAATTTCGAATCGTCGTAATCAATGTAACTTTACATCTTTCTTCGCGAGAAAGCATTAATCAGGTAAATATATATGTTTGTATCGTTATTTCTAATTTTATATCAATCATGATTTCGCTTATTATTCTAATGATTAAATGTGTAATTATTGATTATAATTAAGGAAATATTATGGTTTTACCCCACCAGCTCTACTGAATCTAAACTAAGAGTCGTGGCGTCGTTATACGATAAAATAATGCAGTAATGATCAAAAAGCTGTTTCAGAAGTTCATGTTCGTCAAGCATTTCGATGGCTTCAACACGTTCGATTTCCTTCATGGGAATTGATGCGTATACTTCGTTCATTGTCCATGCCTTGACACCAGTCCATCCTGCTTCCAAGAACCTTGAAAAATAAAATCATATTTAATGAGACATTCACAAATACTAACGCGATGAATGAATTGTAGCTGAACCTACCGATTTTTTTGTGTAGCGAGATCTTTACAATATTCAACACCGGCTAGCCTACAACCACGCATCGTTAAATTGTTAAGCATAACCTCAGCAAACCTATCGATCATATTCACCTGCAAAAACAAATTAAATAAGTTTCAATACAACTGTTCAAATTACTGCATATAGAACGTTTATAAATCTTGAAATGCGGAACCCTCTCTCTACCTGTTCGTAATTTATAAATAATGATGTCCTGAAGTTATCACTAATCCATTTGAGTAATGTCGCGGATGACTTCGTGTCCATATAGACTAGAACGCACTCTGACAAGAATATCGTAGGAAGGTCAAATTTGATTCCACACGAGAGTAGCTTAGACCCAAACTGTAAATGTATTGATCAAAAAGATATTATTAATTCAAAGATAAAATACGCGCAGTCAAATTATCAAACTTGGGATTATTTTGGACAAGTTTCATCCACACTTACTTGATTAATATCTCGCAAATCTGTTCCAACAATGTGGTAATCAAATGCATTCAATTCAAATTTACTGATACTGATTTCTCCATCTGAAATATATCAAACAACAGCGAATTTTTGAAAATCAATGTTTATTGGTTGAGCTTGAGGAAATTATTATTATTTAAATTTTTACCAGCTTACCGTCGTTGTTCAGAGTTGCTAAAAGTGCCTTGTTATTTTTAATGTAATGAACTTTTCGCATTGTTGTGGAGGGGAAGTCTACATCGACGAACGAGGATATTCTTATTTTACTCCACCGCTCTCGAATATGTCTGTCATTTTTTAAACGCCAGTACAACGTGTCGAACCCACAACCTAGATTTATAATTTGAACTTCGGTCTCACAAACAGAATTGCTTCGACTTCGGTTGCCTTCTCCTTTCGGAATATAAACCTGTGCATCAAATAATATACGTTATTTAAAATGATATATATTAAATAATAACTTAAATGATTGTTCATTTAAATGTTGGCCTTACAACGTCCGACGTTGCAATCTGTTCCAAAGTTTTCAATATTAGTTTGTATATCCCAAATGTTCTGGCAAAGTAACCACGATTAATTTCAGGTGCTTTCCTAACAATCGGCCCTCTCATAAAGTATTGCAAAAATGGGTCATTCCAGTATCCCAGTTGCACAGCAGACCTCTTGCAAACAGAAGCATCGTCATTCGTAGCTTGAACAGCTTCATCACCTTCCGTGTCCGTCGATATGATAGACGCCCCTCCTCCAGCACAACCTCCAGTGGAAATCAAACACAAACCAGAGGTGGAAGACGAAGGTGTAAGGGGAAGCGAAAAGTGGTGTTGTGCCGTTGGAGGAGGAGATGGTGATGGTATCGGTGGGGGAACACGCTCCTGAGGCGTTTGCGGCTGAGACATCTTTCTAGCTTCGTTTTCACAGTTCTACACAATGACAATTAATTTGTCAGCTAAAGAAGTGCTACTATATACTAGTTAGTAAACTGTATTCGTAGGGCTTTTCACTTGTGACTACTTTGATTATCGCAATCTTTTCACGTATCAGGTACTGACACTACTCTTGAGAACTTGAAAGATAGATATAGTTCGTGTTAAATTTGTTTCCGCAATTGTTGAACAGCATGTCCAAACTAAACACTAAATGGAATATACCGACTCATTCCACACCATTACTACCTCTGACCTTTAATTGTAACGAATCAATTGCCAAATGTAAAAGTAAATGTGTGCATTCCTTTAAACTTAATTCCTCCTCCGTAGCTCCACCTGCAATTTACCTAACCACTACGTAGTATGTTGACAAAACAAGAAGAAAAACGATGGTCAATATTCACTCTTATCCTGCTCGTTCTGTGTGAACGAGGAGTTCCAAGGAACAAGAGATATAAACGCTATACTTTGCAAACTACTTTAAACCGCTGTCACGTTCCAAGCTATTGTGGCTTGCAAATTTTTCTATTATTTAAATTTGTCTGTGCACATGATGTCATCCAGTGACAAGAAGCGCAACAGTCCGCTTTTAAAACTGAAGTGCAAACGGGTGACCAACAATTTTATTGATATTCGATTACACGAACAAATGGCAAAGTTCTCACGCTTCCACTCCACATAAATTGTCTTCTATGTTGTATTACAGATGATCTTCTAATTTCAACTTTCACTACACACGTCTTCCTGAAGCGATTATTTTTAATGACCACAAAGTTATGGACATGCACACCCAAAAAAACTCCATTAAAGTTACACCTTGGTTCGTTGATAACTTGCCCTTCAGAAAGAATCCTTTAGTTCACTTTCTTCTCATCCATGAAAATCTCGGCTATATATAATTATGTGGAAAACCTGCATTCTTTTGTGCCAATTTAAAAGCCCATTCGATGATAGTAGGATGGATGTAAGCACAGTAGCATCCATGCAATGCATTGAATGAAAGGGAAATCGTCTCATGCAACTTGCAATTTCTTGTGTGCCGTGCAAAAAACTTCGCTTCTTGTCCGTGCCGTCGTCGTATGTTAGGTTATGCAAGGCAAGATATATCATAGATCCATAGAATGGATGTGTAAAAAAGTGTTATATAAATGGTGAGAGAGCGTGTAGTGTAGTCGAATCGTGTTTGTGTGGCCCTGTAAGATCCGCACTACAACAATCTAGGAACCTTATTTCTTGATAATCTAATCCACAACGAAATGAATTGCTTGATATACAAAAGCAGAAGTATTGGGAAATAGGTAGATTGGTAGGTAGATAGAGTTTAAGGGAAGAAGGTGAGCTGTAGTAAAATGTACTGATGATCATGCTCGCTCTCTGCAAGAGAATAGTAAAAAAGATAGGAGGAAATCTCTCTACTCTCTAGGTTGCCTATTGCCTTTCTTTACGTGCATTACTCTATATTGTTATCGCCTTCCCGATGTAAAAGTACTCTTTTGCAAAGTTGCATACATTCTTATTCTTCTGCTTTCCTACTAACTTCCTGTCCTGCCTTTTAGGTGGCTGCAGAGAGATGTGCTTATAGAAGATCCTCTTCTCTTTCGCACGCTTTATTTTCCACTTTCTTTCCACACGCTAGCGCCGTCGGTAGACCACCATATAACCACCACATTAATGTTTAAACCAACAGCGCACCAGTGTACGAAATTCATCTTTGTCACAGACACAAACGTCTCCACATTTGTTTGCGTACATACCTAAGTTTAGTACATCATATAGTGCACCTGTGTAATTCACAACAAATTCCTGTTTTTCCATCAGCGTCCCAAATCTCCAATTTGCTCCTTCATCCATTATGATAATCTTTTGATGATGGGACTCAAATTCTTTTGAAAACCTCTCAACAATGAAATGAAAGTTTATCTAGGTTGGTATAAATGAGAAGCCTAACTTGAATTATTGGCAAATCACAATCAAACACAACATCGTAGTTATTCTCAATTCTCATTCTAGAGATGAGTCATACAGATATTCCAAGACATCACATGAAAACGAGAATTTCGAATCATTAATGTTTCAATGTCGCAGTCTGTAGTTGTAGGCGAGAACGCAAGAAAGTGCAAAAGAAGTAGTGTAACAAAAACCAGGTCAAGTCAGACTAGAGTAAAGAGTAGAGAGTAAAAGTAAAATGGTAGGTATCGGTATAATCGGATGAGCTAAATAAATTATTATCATGACCAAATTTGCCAACCAAAAGTCACTCATTTTTTGTAAAAACAAATTGAGAAATAAGTTAAGCAGATACTATGTTTGTTAAACTTTAAATGCATGACTATCAATCAAAATCATGAATCATGTAGGGCGAACAAACTCGTTCGGTAATAGCGAAAGCCAACATCAACACTATCCATTCCAAGTACATATCTATAAGTACATACATTCATGTACAGTCACGTTTAGAACTCAGAACATGCGAAGTGAAGAGCGAACTCGGTCTCACTAAGCCGCACAGGTATGTACACAAAGTTTGAGCGGGTAACTCATTCACTACATGCGTAACAATCCAAATACAACACATGTAGTAACAACTTATCTTGCTGTCAAAACAAAACGAAACATTAAAGTCCAATTGGTTTTCTGACAATTATTTTCGCACACAACCACTGCCACTGTTCATGGAAAGTTCATCTTTTCGTTTAAATTTAAAATACTTCGATTGCGACTTCAGTGGTTAGTGATTATTTCTAAAATTCCTTGATCAGAACACAGTTTTGAAACCATTGCACCTTAGTCCTTTGTTCCAGAAGATAAAAATGCATTAAATGCCACAAATCTTTAGATAAAAAGAAACTCACCAATCAAGAAGACTCGTCTCGATAGACAGCTAAAACTAGAACTAGAGGTATCATGGTACAATTCATTTTTTTCAATGAAATTTAATGTAAGCCTTCTTGCTGTTTAATTTTGTTGTTTATTGCAAATTGCATGCTTGCACCTTCACCATTAACATTGGCGTAATAATACAGCCATTTCAATAAAAATTTCAAGATTTAGAATGGCCTAAAAATGATTTGTATTTCTTAATCTCTTCTACACAGATTGCGGTTATTTTCAAGATCTTCATTGTCCATTGATATTTCCATGTACCTGTAGTTTACTCAACTCTATTTATCGTTGTCATCCATCATCGTTATTGTCTACTGACTGCCAGTTTTCCACATCAAACGTTGGGCTGTTGGTTGTTGAGTGCATCTGCTGATTCGAAACTCGTCATCTTTCAACTTTCAAAATGACTAAATTTGATAAGTCGTATTTGGAAAAGCTTGGCGAAATTTTGTACGATGAGAAAAAAATGGTAAGAAAGGTTTATATTTAATTACGTTTCTTATTTTGGCTTAATTCTCGAGATAGTGTATTGTATCACATTACATTTATCGGTAACATCCCGCAAAGGTTAACTTCCCACAGGATGACAGATACTCTTAAAAACTTCTAGTTTGAATAGTTGGTATTACATGATGGAATTTAGTTTGCAACGTTGTTTGCAAAATGCTGTACGTTTGTTTTTTGTTGCAGATGAATTACAAGACCGTGAGCATTGCCATTGGAGTGCATGTTAACATTGCAAAACAGTGAGTCTCGCTTAGCCAGTTATATTACTTAAATGCTTTTTAATACGTCTTTAATCTTAATCTCATTTTGAGAAGTTTAATCATTTCTCTGTTCTTGTGCTCCGAGCAGAATGATGTATCATATGTACAAAACTGCAAAGGCAGATGGAAAACAGGTATTTGCAACGTATTACGTTAGTGGGATGGCACCTAGAAAGGTCTTGACAAATTCTGGAAGTAACGGGCACGGAGGAATTGGTGATGACGGTTCTTCAGACCAACCACCAATGGACCACCTAGAGACATTTCTGGTGACCATTTGTAGAGACAAAGATTTGGAGGATATAAAATCGAAATATACAAAAATATTCTCCGTACACATTTATTCATTGAGTGGTTTTCCAATTGAAAATACGGATGCACTTGAAAATTTGGTTGAATTTCCTATAAGAGACAATGAAGGCCGCACACCTGTTGAGTATGTAATTTTTCCTAAATTCAAACGATTATTTATTTGAATAGGAATTTGTTTTTATCGTGGCATACTGTGCATTGTTTATTTGTAGTTTTGGACCCATCATTTCCTCTGCATCACAGAAGCTGAAAGATAATAAGAAAATAACTCGTAGCGTTCCAAATCCCAATATCGTGTCAAAATCTAAAAGCAATGAAGTAGTTAAAGGTGTGGACGTCATTAAAAAACCGGAATCGACAAATGGATTGTCGAATAATGGAAATGGAAGTACACAAGATTCACAGGAAACGAAATCACAGAAATTAGCTAAACCAGCGACGACAGAAAAGAAAGATGGAAATCGATTGAAGTCTATGTTTGCTACTGCTTCGTCGAAGCCAAAGTCACAACCCAAGAAAGTCGAAAGCGCGAAGCCTAATATTAAGGAAGTCAAAGAAGATCCTAAGGCTGAGACCCAACGTAAGTAATGTGTATTTAAAATTGTCAATTTTTAACTGATGTGTTGTATTTTGTATATTTTAATAATCTTAATTTAATAATAATCCATTACCATCAGAAGCAAAATCTGTTTCGAATCGATCAAAAGATAAAGAAACTAGGAAAAGAAAAAGGATTCGAGATGTTCTATCGTCAGATTCTGAAGAGGATGAGAAAATGTCTGAGGAGGAAGAAGGTCATAAACCAGCATTATTGTTTTCTTTAAATTGGATAACTAGTTATTATTATTATTTAACGTGAGTCTTGCTCTACACATGTAGATTCCTCAAGCGAGTCCACCATCCCACGCAAGCGCATTCAAATAGAATCAGATTCTGATGACGACTTTAAGGAGGCTCCAGCGAAAAAAGAAGATGCCCCTCTAGTTAGGGACACCAAAGACGCAGTTCCAGGGCGCAAACGTGTGGCAAAGATGGTTTCGAAAACCTATGTGAACAAAGATGGATATCTAGGTAAACATTTTTCGTGCCAATCACTTGTCAACTCATTCGGTTTGTCGTTAAGATAGTAGTAACATGATGCAACTTTTATTGCATTTCATTTACAGTAACAACGAAGGAGCAAGTCATGGTCTCTGAAGATGAGGATGACCAGGGGGACAAGAAAGAATGCAAAAAACCCGACTTGGCCACATCGAAATCATCATCCAACGAATCTGCATCACAAAAACCAGCCGACCGAACACCCGTGAAATCAAATTCATCTGGGAAGAATGCAAATGGAAAAACAAAACAAGCTTCATTAATGTCTTTTTTTCAAAAGAAATAACGAGAAATAACGTCATGAATCATGGTTAGTCATGATAAACCAAATGAAGAACTCACCAACACTATGTCGTATTGATTAACTATTAAATGAATTCAGCAACTGCTCTAAAATTACTCTAAATGTGTTTGTATAATATATCGAATCGAGTGCTAGTTGTTGAGTAAATATGAATTTCATTCAGTTATTATGATTGTAATATTATTGTTGTACATTTTGTATATAAGTGTTGACCAATATTAGTATGATTTCAATCGTCCACATTTTGCGCATCTATAGAATATGGGAAGCTGTGAATAAAGAAAATCAAGAGCCAGTAGTTGTGTCATAAAGCTATGAATTTTCATTTAACCACGTTTGACGTTTTGTTTCTTTTTTATTTTATGTATTGAAGTTCACATACGAACTTACGCGATGTGCACAGGTATGTACAAAGTATAGCTTTTTCAAAAATAAAGGTATCAAGTTTAAATAAATATGATTCTTAAGTAGGTACACAACACTAGTTCCTGTTACAAACATAAACTTATTATGTAACATGCTTATTAAACTTACAGCAACATGTATGTATTCCAATGAATCACGACAGCCTCAAGATGAAAAGGGAATGGGAGGATTCTAAAAGTACATGCTGACTTAAATATGTAATTAATGCTACTTGACATTTTGTAAGTTTTAAATAATACCATACATTACTTATAATACAGTTTCTTCACTACACTGGTGTTGCACTTTCACTTTTTGCATTACAAATGAGGAATGTAAAATTTCCTATTCTTACTGCCAACCTTATAAATTGTTTACAAATACGAATTTATTTAGAACTTATTCGCTGGTCACTTCGTTGTATGGCTTATAACGGAAAATCAATACAGTTCTACAAACTTAAGTAGCATGCAATGTAATCTGAAATTCATAAAGCAATGGTAGTAAGTAGCGTAAAGTCGCTTGACTTTTAGATAAGGGTATGATGCCATTGCCATGATTCTAGAATATCTACCCTACACCATATATCATTTCAGGTAGCAAATCTATAGAACATTCTGAATTAAGAGTCAACATTATAAATATAGCTCGTATCACTTCACATTTAGCAGAGACTATTTATTTTCTTCCGTTGTTAACTGAATCATTATGAAAACCCGATATTTCCTAGCCCTCAGCAATAGCTTCTACTGAAATCTACAATTACATAGGTAATCTTAGCTCTACAGCGCAGTGTAGTGATAGCTTCCAATTGCTTGTGCATTAAAAAATTGTGATGCATAGAAACACTCAACACATTTCATAGGTACTAACTAACTATAAGACTGTGAGAGCATCCTTAGTCATCTATTATGATATTCACATGTACACAGCACCGACGAGCCAAATATTACACTGCGTTCATTTTTATACTCAAAGTTAATTGGCATATTAAATTAGTTTTCCATGATATTCTTGATTTTCTTAATTAGAAGTACGTATAAGCACGCATTCAACACAGATTGTATGTGTAGATATCCAACATTCATTAGAAAGCTTATTTCTTGGGGAATCTTGAGAATATCATTGGCATTGATATATACTAAAATAAGTTAATCAAATTCGATTCTCACTGCATTTCTAAGGTCGCATGTTCGACAACTGTTATTTCTTGCGAGCAGCATAGGATTTACAGTCATCTGACATTTGCACTTCCAGTAAATAGGTTTTTACGGGGTTGTAAGCTGTCATGGAATTCGCTAATTCGAATCCTTTGGGTTTGTCACCATAATCTAACAGTTAGCGTAGAGACAATAGGTGCGATGGAGCAATTTTAAATATCGCATAATATTCACTTTTGGCTTGGATATAACGTACTCTTGTAACTTTTAAAACGGGGAAAAAAAGTACAAAAACGTGAATCAATTTTAACTAAAACAAACAAAAAAAATTATCTGCGTGAAATGTCGAGCAAAACCCAAAAGAATCGCATAGAGATGTTTAAAAACAAACCTTGGTGGGTGGTAAAAGGAAGTACAAAGCAAGTTTAATGATACTCACTGCTAGCCTGAATCGAGAGTTTTGCAGGAAAATTTGCAGTGTTTAGGGTTATCATGATTTACATTATCTTCCGTTATCATTTTTAGGTTTTTATTTTATCATAACACCCCTGTAACCCTAGCTCCTCCCGTAATCTATCCTTCCTCCAGTAGTCTCACATAGCCCCGTGGTCTCAAAGTTTTGTTTAGTAGTATATTACGTTCATGGATTCTCTTCTATATTTCAAAAAGTCTACTTGAAATATAAAATAAAAATAATGACACGTCATAGAAAATACGATAGTCAAATTTACCATATAGCAATGTAATTTCAAAATAAAGTCATTCTACGCAACAGTTATTTCGGAAATGCTGTTGTGCACAACATTTCAAATATCGAGAAGATTTTAAGCATTTTTTCAACATTTTTATGCATGTTACATGACACAACCATAAATAATCAGTCCTTTACAATAACGTAAAATCTAACATACCTTTTATTGACAGTGCTATTTTTGTAATTTTCAATAAAGTGCGAAAAATTGATGCCTGTACTTTCCACTTTATATTATGAGACCCTGTACCATGCATAGCTGTTCTCTCTATATTCGATCTGGATCTGCATAATAAAAGTGGAGAATTTTGATCTGGGAAAAACGTGCATACTTTGTTTGGGCAGCTGAAAATTTTCAATTACCTGGGTTTGCGTTTGGGTTTATTAGACAATAAGAGTATCAACGCACGTGGCATGCTTATGAGGAACTCGACTTGTGTTGTTACATGTAGTACTACTGTATGCACATGCACCCCAATGCATCCGGAACTTAATCCAGCGTTTTGCTGGTTTCCTATTATACTTTACATTTATGCGGCAAATAATTAAATTATAAAGTATATTTAGTATATATGCTGCTTAGTAGTGTCCTAATAGGAGAACGCAATGCAATTAGGTTAAGATTAAGATGCATATCATACAAAGTTGATACGGTTTTGCTGTATTGAATGTCAGATACCTTTAATAGGTTTTCATTAAGTATTTACTGTTCTTTCCTGTGATAAACATGCTCTCCTTGAGATAAGTTTGTGAAGTCTGAGAGAGCGCTCGAGGCTTAATATACGAATGCTACATCGAACCATGCATCTTTTCTCCAACTTTTTCTCCCGACGAGTGAATTTCTCCATATTTTTGTCATTTGTTGCCCCTACAATTGTGAACGTTTGACGGGCTTTGACATCACTGAAGTCTTCAGTGTTGATGTAGTTCGTTTGAAATTGGATAATTTCTCCATCCTTCAAAGTCCACTCATGCAAGTCAACTTGGGGTTCTGCATTCTTTCTCAGCTTGACGAAGCCAAACTTGATTAATTCTGTCCCGTTCGAGCCATAGCCCTGAGCTCTGTATGCAGTGACATCCTGTTTACCTGACACACACATCCTCAATCCTTCAGTTGGCGTATCTGTTGTAGTTATAAAACATCATAAAAAATGCACAACGTACTTATTTCTTCATACTTTGCGGCAACACCGGCAAAAGTTCCGCTATAAGCATTATAATGCATTATCTGGTAATTGGATTTTAAAATTTAACACACCATTGTTCATTGCAGGAGTACAAATTGGACAACAGTGACCTTCCACTTTCACAGGCTTGGCACACGGCATGTCCTTTCGAGGTTGACATTTTAATCTGCCACAATCGATTTGTCCTCTTACGCATTTACATACAACGCATTCCATAGTGCCAAATGGACCAATCACTGGATGCCAGGTTGTTCCATGCATGTAAAATCTTTTCAGTAAAATATTTATAATCTTAGTTTCAAGTGCTGTGCAAAAATATTTACTCTCAGTTTCAATTTACATAGCAAAAGGAAAACAGGCGTTTCCCGTGTAGCTTATTGTAATTGGAACTGTGAATCAAGCTTTGTGCAGAAAGCAGAATGCTTTTCTTTCTTTATGCACCTTCCAGCTGAAATGCAGTCTTCATTCTGCCTTCCTCTCTCACGTTGACTGGAATTCCCATTGCCCATTCCATGCTCCCTGAACGAAATAGTGCTCTCAGAAATGATTGTAGACTGCCCCAATGTCGGTCTATGAATTTCATCATTGAAACGGTCCCTTGCGGATTCACGCCGGTTGTTAAGATGATCATTTCGGTTTTCGGATCTTTCATTCTTACTCGTTGCTCTCCATGCTAAAAACAGTTTCAACAATATATTTTCTTAATCAGATGAATACAAATCTTCTCCTGAAGTACTAGTACTTTTAGAATGTGTCATGCCATGCATCACGAGTAGACAACAAACCATGCTGTCAGTGCTATCTAACGTAGGTCGTAGATATAAGTAGATCTCCAAAGTTTTTGTTCGTTATTTTGTTACGTATTGGTTTGTAAATCGCGATAGCACTAAATTTTTAAGCTATTGAAGGAGCAATCTAACAATGCACCCGACACGTGCTATCGACTATCGGCTTTGATAAAGCATTCCACTTCCACAACAGATCGTACTATCATCAACTATGTACTTTTACTTAGGAATTTGGAGAGCGCAATGAAAGGGTATTGGGTACACACGATGCAAATCCTTGTTTTTTTCTGTTATATTATATCCGTATCGTATTCCAATGGGCTCTCAGTGAGAATTTCTCACTATGACGTGAGCGAGAGCTGCGCTTGGTACTTGAATGACAAAAGTATATTCTCGTCTAGTTTCATAAGAAATACTTTTCCGTTATAAGACAAAATGGGAAAATGTGATGCCTACCTACATCCAATTATAAATATCAAATAGGTAGTCAAACTAACAGCTCGATTCAACGAGAGATGAATTAAACACTCACTTAATACACACACCGTTTGATTATCATCGAATCTTACGACGATACTATTTAGATATTTTTACTTTGATAGTATGATGAATATGTCCTCACGTTTCCATACGATGCGAAGTTTTCTTTGATAGCAATATCAGCGGAATTCTGGCCTGCATTATTTGCTGCTCAGCCCTATGACAGGTGTCTCCAAAACGTACACACGAGAAAAATGTGCGAGTACACGGAATCACTAGACCACAAAACGGAAATGTTTATGAATACGAAAAAATCACTAGAGTTTTAAAAATTATATCGAATTATATATGCGTATATGACAATGCTAAATTTTTTATTTAAAAAAATTGCTTATCATGGAAAATATTTCTAATCCAACAATAATATGGGGTAATAGGTTACTTTATAGAAGTAAAAACTAAAACGTGAAGTTGTGTTGTTGACAAACAGTCTATAATATATTCTAACACTAAAACATATTCTAGTGCAAACGCTGTAAAATATCTAGTTGATGTATCCAGTTACGTCGCAATCTGATTAGGTATTGCTACGCGATGCCTATGTACTTCCCACATACATGGAAGCCAGATTTTGAAGGAAAATGTGGTTGTGGAAGTGGAATGTATATTTAGAAGTTTATCTGCCTATATGATAAATATCATATTAGTATTAGGTGCATAGACTGGCTCGTAATAGTCATTGTCATTACTCTGCTTGTTTTTGCACGTTTGCGGCAGGAATGTACTGGTTACCTACATAAAATACAACGGAACCGTTTTTACTTGTCGACTGCAATGAATTGAAATCAATTACATTTACATGCACATCACAACAACATAGTAGAAGCAATTTATCGGGAAACGTTTATTCCTTAAGTCGACTAAGTTATCCCTTCGGTCAGGCTGATCTTGAGGCAACACTTTTATGAAACACATACGTAGACATTGTACATATACTGACGTATAAGATTGGAAATTATTGTAATTCATTCTACGTTATGCGAGTAATATAAGTATAAAAAAAGGATCAGGAGAAATGTAGAGGTAGTCGGTTGTTGGTTCCCATCCTCATGGAACTTGATACACAAACAAAAACATGCGGGGGTGGATGTATATTTCCTATCTACCAAGCTACCATACAATAAAGACAGAAAAGCAATCAATCTTATATTACTAAAGCTGGATTCACCTCCATGTGCAGTGAGTGCAATAAAAATACTTTTCTGGATCATTAAAAAACAAGTGCGCAATCCCATTGAAAATGATCGTGGTGATGACTAAAGTTTATGCAATTTACAACGAAGGGTATCCCAAAGACGAATATCAATGAAGAGATACACATACGATCGGCTTAGTAGAGCAACTATCGGTATTAAAAAGACATAAACTCAAGTCGTGTACTGGAGTCTACGATGCAGTCTGGAGTGGACTTGACTGATGTAGCAGAGAATATGGAGCATGTGTGTACACTGTATATCTAAACGCTGTATTTTTAACTTAATTCTTATAAATGCTCACTATTTCATTCCACTGCGGCACGGTCGCCGGTAGTCCAGCTCCGTCTATAGTCACTTTTATCCAGGTACATACAGACGCCACATGCAGGCATATATACATTCTTAATTTACAAATTGTGTGAACGTATTAAGTATGCATTTATATACATACTTATGTACCTGTGGTTCCATTAAGTGGATCCAACGCCTTCAATATGTGAAGGAAGGCACGACTTACGGGAAGTGTCTTTTGAGGGGTTTAGGATTATTTAAATCATCCTTAGGCATGCACATCAGGAAGTATATGGTTATTTTTATTACTACATTACCCATGTGAATGCAGACAATGTAACAACGTCTATTTTCATCATATTGACAACACAATATACAGGCAGAGCTCAATGTCATCACTTTCACCCCCAATTGAACACCCTTTTTCAATCGCAAAAAAGCATGAGCAACTGATATTACGTTGTGGAGTGAGTGACTCATATCACACCAGCCCAGATACATAGATGTGATGTGATACTCTCTCGCCCACACAATATAGCAAACTCGTGATTTGGGTGCATGGATTCCAATGTGAATGCCAGTTTTATTGGGATTATCTATTACTTGTAAACATTCTTTCGAACTTTTCATCTACAAAAGCACAAGAATGTAATGAATATAAAGACTATTTACCAATGGGATATGATTGGAATAAAAAATGTTATCATGAATATATTAACATATGCATACCTATCATCACTTATCAAAATCTTTCATTGTAATAAATTTTGAAGATATACCCCGAGGAAAAAACACGCAAACAATGGTAGAATGGGACTATATTTAGCAAAGTACAATTCGAGCAGGAAATACTGTGTGTATTTGTGCGGCCTAGCCTTGGTTTATCCTTGTCATACTTCTAAAATTACTTTATTTTTTTCCATGCGTGCATGCGTGTGAGGTTCTTCACTCAGCTTGCTTTTTACTTTCACTATTTTCATTTCCCTTACAGAGAACTACAACGAAAAAGCTCCTCGGCACAAATAGTACGCTGTTGTTGCTACTTATTTACGAACTGCAAAATGAAGGCAAGTAAAAGGCAAAAATTTTTTTTTGATTTGTCAAGAATACATTAAAAAGAAAAAAAGTGCACGTGCATGGTTTGTGTTTGATATAATGGTTTTTAAAAGTCCATCATGATTGGGAAATTTACTTTATCCTAGTTCCAAATATAAAGATGTTTATGCAAACTACGTCAAAGCATACATACCTGAGCATTTTTCACAACACGTGTCAGAGGTGGTAGAGAAGCTTATTCCAGAAGAGATCAAGGATGACTGCTCGGACTCACCATTTGAGTTACATTTCATTGTAGCACAAGACTTCATTGTGCATAAAACCATGCCGTTCTGTGTAGAGTTAACACAAACGGTTAACTTTTGAATGATTGAATTATGATTATGACTATGACCAGGAATTGAAGCTAACTTACTTGACATATGCACTGCATGCACTGATCCGCCATAGAAATTGGTAAGCCAGAAACATTAGCAGTAAAAGATTCGCCATCTTTGTATATTTTTCCCTGGTGGAGGCAGGATACAAAATCGCCGTCCTCATCTTCCTCTTCTCCAGAGTCAGTGTCAGAGGATGTCATTCCTAGACTTGGATTTCCATTCGAAAACTGACCACTTTGAGAGGAATCCGAGTCTGAGATTTCGTTAGGTTAATCATAAATGAAGAATGATGACTGTTTTTTTGCTTATGCCAAATGTTTAAAGTGTGCCTTCGCCATGCTTCGTTTCACAAACAAACAACATATTATAATGCTCTTACTTTCTTCGCAAACTTTGCAGCAAGGATGTTGAAGACTTGCTGGACGATCCGGATTACAGTCAGTAGGACATTCTTCTTTTGTACAGTTTTTACTTCCTGTCTGAAAAGGGGAAGTGAAAATACCACCTATATTATGCCGGGTACGTAAAACTCGTAAAAGCATGACATTGATATCATTAAAGACTTTCTGTACTCACCGGTAAGCAGGTGCATATTACACAGTAAGCTCCGTAAGATTGTGATGATGTAGGATACCAAACATCTCCTGGCGAGTATTCTTTGTCTCTGAACGTGCAATAGGGTTTTTGACTGACTGATTGGTGTTGCGATTGCGATGCATATCCTGTTTTATAAAAGTGAAAATATTACCAATTACCATTAATAATTAAAATGAAGGATGAGTTATAATAATAAATTACAATTGTACCAATAGTAAAAACTCAGTTTAATAATACGATTTTGCAGTTATTTTCATTTATATACCCAAGTTAAAATTTTGATTGATTGCGAACTCTAAATTAGCTGCGACTGCAACTGCAGCAACAGAATTGTTTGTACACGCCATACCTAATTCCTGAATGCATGTAAAACAATCTAGTGACTAGATTCTAGTCTACATAACAGTTCAGTTCATCATACTGAATTGGTGGCAGAGCAATTGAAGTTGCAAGTCAAAGTTGCACTCGGTTTTATGTCAACATTTTTATTAACGTTGAAGACGAAGGAAATTATAACTTTACTCAACATGCTACTCATCTCATTATATTATTAAAAGCGTTGCAATATTTCCTGGACATAAAGAAAGAAAGCACGAATATCCAGGCAAGCTGCCAAGAGCTTTCACACAAGCAACGCCAAAAAATCACAACATACTACGGCAACATTTGAGTGCATTTAACAAAACAGCAGTTTAAATAATCTCTTAGGGTCTGGTGGTGTTTCTTTAAAAGATTGCATTATTATATGACAAAAGATTGTATTCTCTGCTTTTCAAAGCATACGTAGGTAAGTAAACGGAAAAATAAAATTTCATGGGTCATTACGTCACGAAGATAGGTCTATTCATTTATTTTTTAGGCCTAAAACTACTGTAATTTTCAAATTTGCTAAAGCAAAATACATATCATTTTCGTGGTTTTTCAACAGATCTTTGAGTAAAGTGCAGATAAAGCATGCTTTCACTTTTAGACCTGAGAAATCGTTACATTAGCCTCCTCTGACATATTCCAGATTAAACAAAACAGACAACTATAGAGGTTAGGCTAATGTGTCACAAATATTACATTTCAAATCCAACTATATATCCAACAAGACGAAGACGTTTAGTTTAATTTATTTTAACCTGCACAGAACGAATATGAAAGTAAATGACAATATCTAGAGTCATAAACAGAGAAAGAGGAAAATGCAAGAAAATTGAGAAAATATGCATGCAAATATGTACAAAAAATCGGCAAAATAGGACATTAAATAGGACAATTTTTCGCCAATCTTTACGCTATTTGTATACAAAATAAGCAAATTTGGACAAAATACGACATAATAATGTTTCCAACTTCTATTATATAGAGACATTCTAAAGCATATGCATTCATAAACATGATGCGACACTACCATTCAATACGCGTGTATGCATTGATTTACGCAGGTATAATATCTACTCATAACTTTTTTGGGAAAGTGTGTCCTATTTTTAGTTCAAAAATATTTAAAATATGACAAAAATGTCCGAAAATGTAAGCAAAAATGCTAAAATAGGACCACATATGCACAAAAATCTCTAAATATGCATGTCCAAGGACAGGACAAAAATGCTCAAAATAGGACAAAATTTGACAAATATGCAAGTATGAAGCGATTTCTTTCTACTTGACTCATTCACATGCCAAATGATTTTGTGGTAGCTGAAATATTAAAGAATAGGACAAATCCTAAAATCTCTTTCTCTGATGATGATAGACTGAAATGAAGAAAAATGAAGGGGTGCTCTCAACAACACAACATTTTTCAACGGCTTTATCTGAAGAATCATTTTTAGTCAAAACATAAGCACGAGCAGATGTTCAATTTTACAAATAGTTTAATTAACATGTATTTTGAACGAATGGTATGGACTATAATGTGACATCTACAAACTAAATGGAAAGAACAAGAGATACTTGTTTCTAGATAACAACAGTAAAGAAAACACCCTGTAACGAGGAGTGTTGTGTCTAATTGAATAGCACAATGTGCAGGAAGAACAGTTTAATGAAAAATATTTGCACGTAGTTTTTAGCGTAAAAACTAGTGAGCAGACAAGTATTCTAATAAAATAATTTTAATAACATAATTTTTACGTTGCCAAATTTTTGATAAATTAAGAATCAGCACTGTGACATGATATGAATCTTTACATTTAAGATTAAGGACACGTTTATTCTTTATTGGACGAAAAATGCTCAATGCAAATCTGGATTGTATTTTCTGCGGAAAATATTTCAAATATTTTTCCAAACTGACCGTACACACACGTTTTCACACGCATGAACGACCTTACACTTGCAGTCTGTGTAAGAAGTCATTCGCTCGACAGGTTAACTTAAAATACCACGAGATTAGTCACAGAAAAATCAAAAGTTTCGAATGTGGACTCTGTAAAAAATCGTTCTACCATAAGAAGAAACTAACACTCCATGAGAGACAACACAGAATATCAAAGCTGCACAAGTGTGATCAGTGCCCGAGTACTTTTAGTTCACAAAGTAATTTAAGTGCTCATATAAATGAACATTCCGAAGCCAGACCGTATAACTGTGATCAGTGCAACTTGAGTTTCAGTCTGAAACAACATTTAAAAAACCACAAGGTGATTCACGATGCCTCGACGCATCAATGTGACAAGTGTCCAGAATCCTTCAGATATAAAACTGAACTTAAGCGGCACAAGAAATCTCACACAATATATTACGAGTGTAGGCACTGCTCCAAGCAATTTAAGTGGAAGGGTGAATGCCGAGCGCATCAATTAACGCATTCGTCTAAAAAGACTGTAAAAAATGGCTCACCCAGCAAAACTATTGACACTACAAGTTCACTGGGGAAAAATAAGAATGAAGGACTTGGAAATACAAATTTAAACTCTGAAGTTGAGTTGGAGAAAGAGTTGCTTTCTGAGATGGGCGATCTAAATGGAATAGAGGAGGAATTAATTGCCGAAGTGAATGATGAAATACAGGAGGTCGTGGTTGCCGAACTGAATAAAATAGATGCACCAGAGGAGGAGGAGGAGGACTTGGTGTCTGAACTGGATGAATTGGATGGAATACAGGAGGAATTGGTTTCCGAACTGGGTGATATGGGTGATGGGATACAAGAAGAAGTGCTTACCGTACTGGGTGTGTAATTCGCTTAAGGGATGGAATGTCTTCTTAACACATCAATTGTTAAATTTGTGTGAACAAGTTCTGGAAATCACTACGTGAAATATGCATATTTACTGACTTTGAGGATTCTCAAGGATGAACTAGAATCTAAAGTACACGAAAGTCAAATGATTACATTCAACAATAGTGCGACAGGGTTTCATGATCATCATTTATAATTTTTAAACTTTTTGTTCCGAGACAGGAACCAATAGGGGGCTTACCAAAAGTTTTCTAGACAAAGTGTTTCAAAGACTGCTGGAAACGTACAAACGATCGGAATCCTTAGGAAGTCAACTGAAATTTGAAGTTCACTTTTCGTTCCACATAAAAAAGAAGCAAAACATATAAACTTTGCAATTCATTTTTCATTGTTAAGTTTTAATGTGGCATGCGAACATAATCTTGTGAATAAATTTTAATAAAGTCTGTAAAGTCAAAACATAAAAACAGAACTAATCTAATATTTCTATTCCAAAATATTTGATCAATTTATTGAGCAGATCAATCTCGTGGCTGGCGCTAAGTTAATTCTCCAATTTTTTTGCTTCATGTCAGCTTGAAAACGCCACATAAAAGATGCTTCTTGCTTCATTGGAAAATATACAAAACTAGCTAAAACGTCATTTTCAGTTGTCATATTATCGCATTTGTAAATGTGAGGAATGAACAATATGTTTGATGGCCTTGAAAATGCCAGCCATGCAAGCAAAACGAATATTACATCTTCATCGGGATTCTGAATCATAGAAAGGATTTTGATTGCATTCTGCTGAAGCTTATGATTAGAAAAAAGTAGGCCATACATTGTTTTTCTAAAAAATAAATACACAATAATGTACATATTATGCTTTAGTGAAACATAAGTTACGATAGTATTTGCTTTAGTTGGGTGGATTAGCTATCATTCATCAATAGCACACTAACTTTTGGGTTGGTCCATATCAAGAGATAGCAGATAATTTAATAATATACATGAGTTAAAGCGATCAAGTTTATTAGGTATGCAATTTTATTAATTTTGAGGTAACGAGACAACTTTTCTTTCGGTATACCTGTTACAAACAGGACAAGTGTTAATTCACTTTCAATTCCAATATGATATTCAGTTTGCGAAATAGCACCAGCTACGTACCTTTTACCCAATTCTGATAAAAACAATTTCCCGCCATTTTCTCCCACCAATTACTGCAAGTTTAAATATTAAAAAAAATAGGTCGACCATGTTACTCAGCGCCATGAATGGTATCAAATACGTGATTTTTTGCAAAATCTGATAAAAACCATTTTCCTGCCATTTTTTCATTTCCATTTTCTGGGGCGCTACGATTAATAAAAAGGGTTTATTCTTCAAGCATTGTTATCTACCCATCAAACTCTATAATCCTGCAAATATTCGGAAAAATCGAAGACAAAATGTTCGGGCAAGTTGTCGGATCAGACTAGTTGCCACCACCTGAACTCTAAAATCAAAGCCGACGTTTCAATTACAAGAAAATCAGTTCATATGAATATCATAATATTGCATGGATAACTTTTAACCCAGCTTTTTCTTCATGTCCTCCTTCGTGTTAAAATTTCTCACGACAAAAGTTTTGTCCTACAGCTGAAACTTCATAAGCGCAATATACAGGTTATACCCCATACTAAATTCTAGCATTCAGCTTGAAAGCTATACATATATGTATCTATGTCCTTTTCCCATTTTGGTTATGTAGCCAGTCTGACTAAATATGAAATTTAACTGTTGAGATGCAGACTGAAACAGAAAAATACATTTATGCCTAAATCAAGGATAACTCATAGTTTCATTCCTAAACTGTATCCCGAGTATGAATTCATGATGGATGGAAATATACGTCAGAACATATTCGGGCTTTATGACTGTCTCCTTGTCGTCAATGCCTTAGCTTTGCTTAAGCACAGTGGTATTTATTATGCATATACATACATACAATTTGAGACAAATCTTTATGTTTATGAAATCATACTGATGGACAGAGATGAAAAAATGAACCGGTGCTCTCAATAACACAATATTTTTCAACGGCTTTATCTGAAGAATCATTTGTAGTCAAAACATAAGCACGAGCAGATGTTCTCTCATTCCAGTAGCTTAATGGACATGTATTTTGAACGCTTGCTACGCTATATGTGTGACATAAATTAAATGGGAAGCAACACGAGATAATTGTTCCTTGATCATAGCAAAAAAGGAAATTCGGTGAAGTGGGGAGCGTTCAGTGTCTAAATAAATGAAATATTGGAAAGGGAGAACAGTTAATTGAAAAATATTTGTGGGCATTTTTTAGCTTAAAAACTAGTAAGCCGACAAATATTCGAATAAAGTTATCTTTTAAGGTGATTCTTTATCTAACGAAAAATGTCCAAGGCAAATGTAGATTGCATTTTCTGCGGAAAGGATCTTAGAAGCGTTCCTAGACTGATCGACCATACAAATTTTCACACACATGAGCGACCTTACAATTGCAGTCTATGCAACAAATCATTTACTCGAATGGACTATCTGAAATACCACGAGATTAGTCACAGAAAAATAAAAATTTTCGAATGTGGACTCTGTGAAAAGTCTTTCTACCATAAGAACAATCTAACAATCCATGAGAGACAACACAGGGGATTAAAGCCGTACAAGTGTAATCAGTGCCAGAAAACCTTTAGTTCACAAAGTAATTTAATTCAACATTCAAAAGTACACTCTGAGGCCAGACCATACAAGTGTGTTCAGTGCTCCAAAAGCTTCAAATGGAAAAAACAATTGACCAGACATTCATTGGCACACTCTGGCGAAAAACCACATAACTGTGATCAGTGCGACTTGGGTTTCAGTCTGAAACATAATTTAAAAAAACACAAAGCAATTCACGATGCTCCAAAGCCTCATCAATGTGATCAGTGTCCAGAATCCTTCAGACACAAAACCGACCTTAAGCGGCACATGAAATCTCACAAAATATTCTACAAGTGTAGGTATTGCTCCAAACAATTTAAGGGGAAGGGTGAATGCCGAAGGCATCAATTATCTCATTCGTCTAAAAAGATTGTGAAAAATGGCCCACCCAGCAAAACTATTGACACTAAGAAGTCATTGGGGGGAAATAGGAATGAAGGACTTGGAAATACAAATTTGAACTCTGAAATTGAGTTGGAGAAGGAGTTGCTTTCTGAGATGGGAGATCTAAATGGAATAGAGGAAGAGTTGATTGCCGAAGTGAATGATGAAATACAGGAGGTTGTGGTTGCCGAACTGGATAAAATAGACGGACCAGAGGAGGAGGAGGAGGAAGACTTGGTGTCAGAACTGGATGAATTGGAGGGGATACTGGATGGATAGGTATTGCTCCCAACAATTTAGATGGAAGAGTGAATGCCGAGCGCATCAATTAACGCATTCGTCTAAA
Organism: Willowsia nigromaculata; assembly: GCA_034700605.1. Classification (NCBI taxonomy): domain Eukaryota; kingdom Metazoa; phylum Arthropoda; class Collembola; order Entomobryomorpha; family Entomobryidae; genus Willowsia; species Willowsia nigromaculata. Next base: position 1,271 of record JAQIXX010001791.1, on the reverse strand, counting down.
GAGAAGAAATAATATATGTGTTTATTGATACCGAGAATTCCCAAGGGAAAATCTAGGGTTGCCTAGAATAAAAAGGTACACGAATGCAAACGGCCATCTTTAATAATAAAAAATACAACAAGCTTTTATAATCATTTCTATAAATTTTTAGACTTTTTGTTCCCGACAGGATCTGATTGTGGGCTTGCTACCACTCTTCCAGACAAAGGATTCAAAAACCACCGGAAACACACACAAGAGATGAAATCTTCAGAGAAACAAATCAATTTTGAAGCTTAGTTTTCCTTTCACTACGAAAACATCAATTATGCAATTAGTTTTCCATAGTTAAGCTTTAGTCTTATATGCGTACAAAATATTGTAAATAAATTTTGCTTAATGTTTATATGTACTTCAATTTCTTTTCTGATTTAATCAAGTACAAGGTAGTATACTTAATATAATAAATTTTCTACTACAGTAATCTTCTGCAATCGTAAGCAATTGTAAGTGCTGCAATTAAATAGGTTTGTTAGGCAGTTATGAAAAGATTTATTATTTATAAGTTTTTGCACAAAGGTTTAAGAATTATCTTGATCCTTCTTATAATTGTAAATAATACTAAGAAATTTTGTAATACTAGAACACTTACTCGATAACACATTTTGTGTCTCTAAAACGAATCGAGTCTCTTTTCAAAAGGTTTGTCCTGCATATTGAGTAGGTATGGAGTTCTCATGTTCTTTGTTTCTCTCTGCCGCAAGTACTCAAAAGAAAAGGTTAAAAGAGAAAGCAGAACTAATTTTATATTTTGAGTCAAGAAATTTTTATTTATGTATTCAATCGATCAATCTTTTGAGTAGGCACAGGGCGCCACAAAATATGAACAGGTGGAAATTTTTCTACACTAGTCAGCATTTGAAAAAGATGCTATGAAAGCAGATTTCGCCTTCCATTAGGCAATAAGAGTCAACTGCTAGTCATCCAAGTTTTGCTTACTTATTCATGTCACAAATTTTTGTGTGCAGTCATATCTCTTAGAATGATTTAGGTCAATCCATGTAATAAAACTTGAAAGATTATGATCAGGTGAAGTATCTTTTAATTCAGATTGTACAGAAAGTGCTTTTATTTATCATTAGATTAATAATATATTTTCGTTAAGATGTGAAAAGTTCAAACAGGTTGTCAGAAACTCGCGTTTGTCTAGCATTAGTGTTTTATGGGCATTGTGAGAGCCCGCTATATTATGATTAGAGTAGCATGCAGCCAAGAGGCAACGAGATTGTGAT
>JAQIXX010001790.1:0-29915 GCA_034700605.1 Willowsia nigromaculata | reverse complement strand
ATTTATAAAATTTTAGCTACCATTTTGATCACTCCACACTTTGTTTAGTAACCCCCCCAAGTTTCATTGGATACTGGGAATATGAGGAGAATGCGTTTTCTACTCCCTTTGAATAGCTTTCAACCGTAAAATATGCACACAAAATTCGACTTTTGTAAAGACGAAACAGCAACTCACATTTATTTCACATAACGAACGAACGAACGATTCAATAATAATCTTCATTGAATAATACATTAGAAACATAGCTTATTGAATAAAATTACAGATAATCGACTTGCAGAATACGATATTATTGCCCTAAATGACAAGTTAGTTTATTATAATATGATCGGCGATAGAACGGTTGGGCTTGTCTTGTTGCCTCATTAAAAAGGTGAAATAGACGCGCATTTGCATATGTTCGTGAAATGAGCTTCGCCAGGGAGGTTGCATGATTTTCGTTAAATCCTTTTCGCGAAATTCCACTGTTCTCTGCATGAGATACAGGTGCAAGAATACCAATCTCATTACACTCCCGTGCAACAAGTAGACTAATTTTTTCTGCGTCTAGTTTATGACGCCCCTTTGATTCAAATTGCTTAATCATGTACTCAGTCTGCTTACAAATCGAAATGAGAAAATCGGAGGGATAAAAAATGCCTCCTTTGTCTTTCCGGCTTATCAGAACATGATCCGACCTGAGAATCATAGTAGCCAAGTCGGTAGGAAACAAGCATGCAATGCACTGTGCACATGTAAGTTTTTTAAGAAGAGAATGTCCGACGAACCCAGCTACATGCACTACAATATTGTCAACAATCAGTTGTAATTGACCCAAATCAGGCACTGGGGGCAAAGTTGCAAAATCTGTGCTTTCTTCGAGTTCTTCAGAGTCGACATTTTCTTCCATGAGATTTGCAACAGTTTTTAATGGACACGCATTGTTTAAAGACTCATCTTGAGGAATACAATTTCCAGTTGAGCTGCCATCAATTTTAAATGCCAGAATACTTCGCAGTCCATATTCTAACTGTATAGTGTTCGGGTTATTATTATTCCCATACCGCTTTCGAATCTTTCCGAAAAACATTTCTAGTAAATCTTGGCACAGTTTATAAAGTGGAATATATCTATACAAATAGTAGAATTTGTGTTTACATGTGAGTTACATTCATGAACAACAAAATAAATCTTTTGTCCAAAAATAGAAAATGAACGTACGATAATATTTTCTTCTTGAGTACGAAGTCATCATACATTAGTTCAATGCTACAAAGAGCTATATACAATCCGGTCACCCAAGTATGAAGTTCAGTTTCAAAAACATATTTAAGATATCCGCTTTTAGTACGCATTTTCAAATTCATCAAGTATGTTTTGGCTTTCTGAATCAAAGGTCGCCAATAATGTTGATTGCTTTCCCGAATAGGGGTTCTCGAGCCTCTTCCCAAAGGCGTGGAGTTTAGCATATCAAATAACCTTGAAATTATTAATGAAATTATTATTTGTCAATAAATAAAGTTTAATGCATGGCCTGCATAAATAAGTGACAATGTATCGCCTGCTTACAAGTTAAATAATGAAAGAAAATATGATGTAGCCTCAGAATCTTCGAATCCCTCAATTTTTAAGAGACGTAAGACATCTAAGGCAGTGGAGGATGAACCGCTGACAACTTGTACTGCTAACTTGACCTTCATTTTTTGTGTTTGAAAATTAACATGCCTTGATGTCAGTTTAGTAGCGATACGCAGACCACATTGAGACTGTATGTCTACAATCCCTTCAATAAACGACCACTTAATTTGCTGAAAAGTCACAAAATGAAAATTACTTGTTGCACTATCAAAAATTCCGGCATGAATAAAAATATTACACACCTCCTCTCCATAAGTAAAATTCTTTACTTTACTAAAGCAATTTCGGAGCAGTTTAAACATATGCATGGGATCCGGGTATACGTAAATTCTTTTTGATCCAGAACTAGTAAAAAATGGCTTGAAGTCGGTCGATGCAATAGCTAAGTTTGCACCTAAAACTTCAGCAGCACGAAAGTTGGCTCGCAATCCATCAAATGTTATGTTCATGACAGTTCCACTAGTATCCTCTATGCTTTTAATGCAGGCAGTAATGAAGTCCTTCAGCAGCACCACACTGCACCCATTTGTTAGAATATACGCAATGGGCCAGCAATTACTGCCGTTAACTTCAGTCGCCAAACAAAAAAGGGCTGATTTTGCTTCTACTCCAATTTTTTTCTCTGTAGATAGCCCCGCGTAATCAACGAATCCGGTAGGTTTGCCAGTAACCTTACAAAAAGACCATTGCATTCTAATCGCCATCTCATCAAAACTCAAACTGTATATCATTGGTTTGATTGCGTTGCATCTTCCGATTTGAGCAGTTACATCCTTTAATATACCTGAGAATGAAGCTCAAATTTAGTCCAAAAGCTCATTAGTATTTGGTATTAAATACTTAGAAGAACTAATTTTAAACCTGGAGAAGCGTTGATTGGTCGAATCCAATTGCGTAAAGAACTTTCAGCCGGTAGACAGTAATTGAGATCTTCCCGCAAGGCACGGTAGGTTTGTGGCGATAGGTAATGCAATCTGAAAGCAAACTGCCTCTGTTCTTCAGGGTAAAATGAACGTGCTTTGCTCCTTCGGTTCAATATTTGTAGCATTAAGTCATTATTGAATCGACCACCATAGATTAAATCAGTTTGCACCGTTATGCATCTCTTTTTAGTAGGAACTTCGCATTTTGCTTCAGAAACTCGTTTTCTAGTTTTAACTCTTGTTAACGATTGTCGCTGGGTTTTTAATTGTTTTGCTTTGATTTGATACATTTTTTTGTAATGCGCCGCAACCTTCAAAGCCTGTTCAAGCTTTTCAGATAGGTCACGAATATGTCGATCCTTTTCCGCAATGGCTTCTTGAAAACTACCGAACTCAATTTTGATCTGATTTGAAAGCTTCGCAATTGGCTCAATTGAATTTGTGTTGGAGAAATCTTGAGACGTGTAAGACATGTCTGGAGGTAATAAAAGGTTTTGATTGAGATCTACTTGCGCATTTTCATTCGCAATATCCAATGTCTCGTTGCGGGAGCTCAAAATGGCGTAGGTATCATGTTCACATAGACAGCCGTTGCATTTCTGATTGATTACAGTTAAACCCGTTACAGTTACGGAAATTTATGCACAAAAAATATTTGAAAATAAAACCTAGTTCAGGATAAATGAATTACGGTTATGCTTTTTCCGTTTAGCACAGAAGGTGAATGACTCTTCTTAATGTAACGTTTTCCCGATGGACCACTCCCTATACACGCATTATGAAAGTGAGCACTGCATACCCACATCTTTGATCTAGGTTTCCACTTATAGTCTGTGTTTGCTTCTTCCAGAAATTTTGTCCAATCATCGCTATCGGTGTTACATTTCGGAATTCTTTATTGAACAAACGCTCAAGTTTAAATGATTTTGGGAGAATATTAAATCATTTTGTGTACATTTCAGCAATCCGATACTTACTTATGCAATGATACATCGATTGTACGGATTGTTCCGCAAGTAAACACTGCGCATTTTTCTTCCTTTACCATACTGAGCAAAATTAACTACAACTACAAAAAACTACAACTGATAGTAGTAGATCAAAATGCTATCAATTAAGGACGAATTTTACACCACCCTCTTCTTTGAAAAATGGACAAATCTTCGTCTAATTAACAATTATGAAACTAGCTAAAGCTCAGAGCTAACGGAAGTAAGATTGAAAATTTTATCCACTGTCTCACTGACATGTAGACCAGTTTTGTGCAGTTTGTTTTGGAGTAGCTTGAAAAAATCGTAGAAAATTGAATCGCAATGAATTTGGTATCCAATGTGATAGTCAAAGTGTACTTTTGGGGGGGTTACTAAACAAAGTGTGGAGTGATCAAAATGGTAGCTAAAATTTTATAAATTTATAAGGCCAATTGGCTTTCTATCTCTATTGAACTTCTTTGATACCTACTATATACCAGTTACCACACACGTAAAGATGACAATGAGCTTATTTTCTTTCTCTAAAATTTTTACAAAAACGTTTTCAATGTAATAAATACAGTAAGAACTTAAGATCACGGAAAAGTATCCAACGGTACCCTTTGTGGCAGAATAACCAAGAGAGGATCTTTTTGGCGTGGACTACTTCTGCATCTCACCATTTCTTTTCCCAACTTGTTACAGTCACAACGCTACCACACTGCTACCACTTGAGAGATGAAAGATGAAAACTAGGTTATAATACAGAGATATATAATGTACGTACGTAAACTATCAAAATCGTTTGCTCCTACACAAACTTGGCCAATATCAGAGGATGAACAAAAATCCCTCAAAGGCTAGTGCGTTCATATAATATACCTAAAACAGCATTTATTGTGGTTTATCGTTTATCCAAAGCATCTCCTCATTTTGCTTTATCCGGCTTTTGCCATCCATCCGTCTCATCCTTATTTTTTTGATCCTTGGTGAAATCCTGAAAGGCTAACAAATGTGTAGATACGTATCATCTTCCTTTCTAATGTGTGTCCGTCCAGTTGAATTGCTCTCGCACGTGCGTTCTCGGTTATTATAACTTTTGTATATACACGCTGTATACATATTTTATCACATTGAGTGTTATACTCACAGCGAAACCCACTTTTTCTCTTATTTCGTTTGCCATTATTTTTCATGTATAAAACATTTCTATGTTACTCGCTGTATATTACATTGTATCATCCTCGCTCCTTCACATATTAGCCGGAAGAAACCAAAGTAAGACAAGAAACTAGAAAATGATGGAAAACAAAATCCATGAGAAAGATTGGCTTTAAAAATCCGGGTAGAGAGTTAAGAAGGATAGAGGTTCAGGTTTGGAAGAGTAGCAACATTTCTCATCTTTCAGCTTGAGATTTCGTAGTAAATCAGTTACTCAGTCATGAAAATCTAGTTTTTATGTGCCACCAGTAGTGATGAATGTCGACTGTAGTTTTCCTGTAGACAAGGTAAAAACAAATGATGTACATAGTGTATAATATGTGCGTATGTTAAAGACTAAAAAAACGCTTGTGAGATACGTATGTGTATCTCTGGTAGAGATAAAAATATGAAATAAGAAAAAACCGATGAAACTACGAAAAACTTTTTTTTGAAAAATGCTATTACTATAAAAGAGGTCATGCTTGGGATTTAGAGACTAGTTTTGCAGGGCTGGGATTTGGATTCATACTACTTTTTTCCAGAAGAACGAGGAGTTGTGAAAGCTTCAAAAAGGCAACATGATACTTATATTATGCGTTTTTGAGAGTGTACGTATACTTGCATTGATAGGGGTATTTGTGAGCAGTTGAAACAGTAATAGAAGAGAAGACAAAAGCAATCGCTTTAGTGTACGGATTTTGGCCCATTCCATTTTACTATTTCAAAAAAGAAGGACGTTACTTCATCCAATAGCCCAGTTTTGTTCTACTTGTCTCTCTAGAATACAAACAGATACTTCTGACGTCCACACAGCCAAAAGGTCTTGGTGTGTGTATGCTTGATGCAAAGTGAAGAACCAAACTTTTTCCAGAAGCATATGTAATACGGAATGCAAGAGAGGGTACAGCAATTCCGGTACTTTAAGTACAAATTTGAGATATTTCCTCCTCTCCTTTTTGCTCCCTCTCCGCTTCCTTGCTGCTTCACTAAATTTCTGAGTGGGTGCATGTCATGTCCACTGAATTCTGATGGAAAGAGAGAAAAGTAGCCAACACAGGAGATTCCAACAAAATGAGTCCCCTTTTCCAGCTGGGGCGACGAGGATAAGCCGACTGCGGAAGAGACTCCACCATGTGAAAAGAATACCCCATCAACTAACTTACTCGTTCGTTCGTGTACATGCTTACATATATGGGATTTTTGTTGTAGTTGTACTTGGATGGGAAAACTTTAGAATGTGTTCTCTTCTGAGTTTGCTGTCCAGTAGTTTTTCTCTAATGCTTATATATACTATCATTGAGATGATTCACTTGAATAGTTTACAGCCGGTATACATATAGCAGGCATGTATTTTTTATACAAGTAACTCTCATCATGCACAAATCTGCGAGGGTCACGTGTATGCCTTTTTTTCTGTCGCCTCAAGACACATTCATACCATCATATAGCATGGTTGTGAAAGCAGAATAAAGAAAAGTTGTAAAGCTTTATGGTTATTTTTATTTTCTTCGTTGCAGTTCAACTTTTACTTTCTGCCTGATAGGAAGCAACTTCCAAAAACTAAAGCGTTTTCTTCTATCCTTACTTCCTTATTTCTATCGTCTCCGACGCGTGTGGCGCACTACATGCTACAAAAATATCATGCATGCGTAATTACTATTAAGCACATATTACACATGCGAGAACAATGAAACGGCTCATTTGAGTGTGAAAAAGTTATAAATGCAATGCACACAAAGAAAGTAGTACTTAGGTAGTGACGATGATGCTTGAAGAAAGTACAGAATAGCAATATTTACAAGTACGGTTCCTCTTTCACTTGTAAAATTATGCACAATTCTAAATAAGCCATAATCCTTCCTCCATCAGGGACTTCATCGTTACTAATTTGCAGTAGAACTGAACGACATGAAAATAAATGTTTTCACATTTTAAGACAAATCTCGCAGTGAAAAAGCTTACATCCATGTTTTTGCAACAACGGCTAAATGGAGAGAAAGCCAGCACGTGTTAGATGAGCGATATTATAATGTAAGTAAACTTTTTTCATCTAGTTAGCATTTTTGCTTATCCTACTCAAGAAGAAATCAAAGAGAGCAAAGCATATACTAGATGAGACGGGAAGTGCGGCGTAACTTTTTAGAAAAAAAACGCGATGAGATAACGAAAGAAAGCAAATTGTGGCGGCATCTCCTTTTAAACACAGAATATTTAGGCAGAACTGTGAGCCGTACTCTGTACATTAACAAGTTAAAGTTAAGTAAGAAGATGGCCTTTTTCTTAACATGTGTATACTTTATGCTAATAAGATGTGTTCAAAGTTAGCCGAAATGTTTTTTCCTGTGTTTATCTCAAAGAGATGTTAAATGTAAACATTGCTTTGCACATATACTGTATACTATAAGATGTTTCTTGAATGGTTTTTACATTCACAAAACAACGTTTTCTCGTTTTTATTTATTATAAAAAATCTTTTTCTGCTTTCATCTTTACACTTTACAAAACAAAAATACTAATTCAATCTGGCATACTTTTCTAACTCCACACTTTTAGTTTTGCCAAAGCAAAGCTCCCAAGTTCACAAGATTAGGTAGCAGATATATGCTATGAGAATATATTATTCCACTAGATCTAGCGTTTTCATTGCCACTTTGTCTCAAGGGACCTCGAATTCGTGTCAAATATGAAACATTTTTTTGAAACAACATGTATAGCGAGTGATCATAACAAAACCGTCGTAACTTACACCAGCAATTCTAAACTCAGAAAAATTAAAGAATGAGTAAACAAAAGCTAAAATAATGCCCTTGTATAAAATGTAAATTCTTTTGAATTCTGTAAAAGCCAAAGTTTCGTTTTACGGTTATATTTTCTTCATATTTTAGGTAGGTCAAACGATAAAAGCCAATATACACATAAGACAAAGCTCAAAGCTACATTCTGTTGTGCGTCATGACATAAATTCCAACATTGTTCAATGTAAATTTTACCGTCCGTGCTACTGCTCCAGGATTATTTTTAACCTCCAAATGATACTAACTACCGTTTTCAGCACAAAAAGAAAAGGTATGTAAGGGTGAAAGTTGTGCTGTTGATGCAATTGAAAATTTATGAATATCTCATCTTTCTAAAAACAGGATTCTAGCCATTAGAATCCCATTGTTCATCATAAAAACCATCTGGGAAATAAAATGCCGTGTTTACTTGCGTACCTTTAGACTTAGTTTGAATTTTGCTACTGTTGATGATAGAATGATGAAACGTGCGTACGTGTGATGATACGATAAAAAGTACCTTGTGTGCTTTTTGCTTCCCAATATAACATGCTGATCATATAAGTTTACGCATATTTAAATATGAGCCTTTACTAATTCTGCATATTTTTTCAAAACAAAATAACATTTCCTCCTCTTTTGATGTGTTCAGAGGTGCATATTATAGGTACTTAAAATAAGCCGGGTATGATGTTGTAGTTGTAGTAATGTACACATTTGGTGGAAATGAGGGAGATGTTGCATTTATTTCCTTTTTCCCTTCGTAATGGTAAATATATGCGTTGAATAAAGGGGGAAAGACTACCACCATGCACGCCTTTTATGTTCTCTTTACTTGACCTGCCGCTTCGTTGGAGCCGTATGGGACTTCCGGATAATAATATGACTGTTGTATACTGGCTGGCAGCCTCGCTGAAAAAAGAGCAGCCTTGTAACAATTCTTCTTTGGTTTTCTGTAGCTGGGAGTACTTGCCATTTTTATTATCTTTTTGTACTTTTTTGAGTAATGTGTTCCGCCGCTCATCATCTGCAACAGTGTACCATATATTATGTATATGTAATAACTCATTCAACTTCGACTTAAGTATTTTCTATGTATAAGATAAGAAGTGAAAGAGCATTATTAAAGGGACTATATAGGCTATCTCTGTGCGAACAATAGAAAAGCCGTGGAAGACGGAACGACGGCACCAAATAATGAACAACATAATACTAACATTTCCTATAGGGAATTCATCTTTTTATCTGCTCTCTGGAAATAAATTATGGACGATACCACATGCTGAGCTGAGGAAGTTATAATGAAGCTTATAGCTCAATAAAGAAGAAAAAAATGCTGTGATAATGTACAGTAGTGTATAGAATGTGTACTAGTTATTGTAATACAAATTGTGACGAGATTATGTATTGTTGCTTTACTGCATCTAATGTAAACTATTGTGCTGTTGGATCGTTATCACATTAATGATATAAAAAAGTGTTGAGGAAGGTTTTGCAAAAAAAAGTTTGTAATGATATCTAGGGACTTAATGAGTAACCAACTTGTGTACTTTTTTATACTAACTACCAACGTAAATGAACTACAAAGCCAGTTTTTGTGTGTAGAAAAGAGAGTCATTCAAGAAGTCCCACTTGAAAGACTTTGGAGGTCAGTTGGCGCTTAATGTAATCTTCAAGGGTAGGGGAAGAGCACACTCCATTAAAATATTTATAAAACGGCTTTCTCCGTACTTCGCAAATACATTTCTACGTTGTTACAGATTTCAAGTTACAATAATGCCTTTCGTATTGTGCGATCATGAAAGCAAAAAAAGATTTCGGTAAACGTATAAATTCATTTGCTTATAGAAAATGTATGCTCTCAAATACATACAGCAAGAAAATATTTTTCAATCTTCCATTGTTGCGTTGTTAAACCAATATGGAAAGGAAAACATTACTATTATGGAAATAAGTCTCATTAGATTCAAGAGCTTTGTTACAGTTTACTTTCTAGTTTTAATTGTTATCGTTGGTGCTTTGAACCTTCTATAACAAGAGAAACAACAACTTTGGTCATTCACAAAGTTAATTGTCACAAGTTAAGTAATAAAATTTTAGCGTTAATGGATTACGAATACATTTTTATGTATAGTATTCTTGCGCTCAGTGCAATACTGAGATGCTGAATTTGATACAAAATTTAGTCTGATATGCATTGACAACCTATTTTTGTCACATGCATTGGGAAATTCATGTCGCACTTTTCAGACAAAAACTACGAAAAAATAAGAACAGCCCATAAAGAATATTTAAATGAGATTGTCAACACAAATAGCTTGGTTTTCATACCTCCGGGACAAAAATTATTGTCATCAGGAGACTCGCACTTAAACTTTCAAAGATTTACATGCAATAACGCTTACATAATGTAATGGGGAGCTATGCACGATATGGAAACCCAATATATGACGGGGTCGTCGCAATACAAACTTGCATCCTTCCAGTATGCAGTTTTGTAAATGATATATCATGTCGCGAGATAAATTCTCTTATCATTTATAGTTTCGCTGCTGCTAAAACATTCAAGGATGATAGTATAAAATGCATTCAGCAAGCATTATTGGGATTATAACAGCAGTGTAATTTTCGTTGTGCATCGTGTCTTCGAAAATGCTGAGTCTCGTTGGTCTCTACCAATGCAAACTGTGGTATACGGGCCAAGACACACTAAAAGTCTCTACTTTGGTCGTTGCCCGAAGAAAGGCTTTCTACTTGAAGAAATTTGAAGAAGAGACTTTTTTCGTCTACACACTCGCAATATAAAGGGCATTTATTTCCAAAAAGATGAGGAATGAGTTACTATACAAGGAGGCAGGCAGGGGAAAGGGAGAAAATTCTTTTCAATTTTTTCTTTAGGATAATGATATGCGTGGGAAAGGAAAAAGAGCAAGGGTAAAATTTGTATATGATATGCATATAGGCCATTTAATGACTATACATTTTATAGGGAAATATTTTATAAGTACATAGTTTTATTCCAGTTATATTTTATATTATATGCATATTATTACGTTATTGCAGGGGGGTAATTTCGTTTTTATAAAATGCATATTTCTACACCGATCCTTATGAGCACTCCATACATTTTAGGAAAGGGTTAAGAAGTACGGGTCCACGATTATGTCGACAAACAAATAAAGTATGAAGTGGGTGAAAAGAGGTTCCATGGAATTGACTGGAAAATGCAGACGAAATGAGCTTATGCAAATGTGCAAAGGGTTAAGAAACTTGAATATAAATGGAAGGCGTGTTATTTAGAGTTTAAGTATGCGTGTACTTGGATATAAATAAATGCTTATGAAATAGCGAAAATGCGTGTGTGTGTGCGTGTTAGCACATCATTCGGTTAGTTCCCGTGTCCTGTCTTCAGTCACTCTTGTTGTTATAATGCCTTGTTTGCTAGAAACATACAAGATTTATGAAACACTTTGTGTTGTTGAAGTACCAATATGTATAATCAGTAATGTATGCCTACCAACGTGTACTTTAACATGGAAAAGCGTGTTGCTGAAAGCCAAGAAAATTAGTGGTCTCTTCTCACTCAACCTAGTTGTTAAAAGTAAATATAAAATGCAGAGTAGACTAGAAAGTCTATAGGAATGAAATGTACATGAGATAAAATTACTTCTAAATATGTGAGCTTTTTTAAAACAAGCACATAAAAGTAGCAAAGCATCAACAGAAAACAACGCTACTAAAATGCTTTTAAAATTTTGTTTCGGGAGATACTAAGTTCTCTTCGCGGAATCATCAATGATTCAGCGTTTATGAAAACACTGTGTCGAATTTGTGTGTAAATAGTGTGTTAATGCAGACTAACGAACAAACATCCAGACTCTACATTAACCAAATAATTTCACTACAAAATAATAATGCATACTGAAATAAATCACAGTGAAACTTTTATGCGAAGAAAAAACTACAAGTAATTTTATACTAGAATGTATGGGTTTTCCTTCTGCATGCATGTTCCAACATTAGAAAATGTGGATATAAAATATAACACATTTTACTTCGAAATATGTGATAATACGCCTCTATACCTGGAAGTTATCAAAAAACCGTTGGGAAAATAATATTTTGTAATGGATTAAATTTACAAGAGGTCATAGTTCAAGGGGCACTTCTATTTGTTGCAAGTATTTCCACTCCACTCCACTCCTGTGGTGACGTTTAAACAAAGATAAAACAACAATTTTGATGTTTTTTAGGTTTCCTGGATCAGAAGAAGAGACTGGCACATTTTAACCTCAGGTAGAACCGTATATACTAACGATGACCGATTCCAAATACAGCACAGTGAAGGAAGTGACGAGTGGACTCTTGTCATCAAGTACGTGCAGACTCGAGATAATGGGACTTATGAATGCCAGGTACATGCCCTTTCACTGCTAACTCTAAATATAGTTTCCGGAAATTTTCAAAAACTCCAGTCCTCCCACGCATAAAAACTAATTAGATTTTAAGCTGACAAACTTTCCTAGTTCCATCAATCCATCCTACGAGCATCATTGTATTTTTCCTGATTCTACGACTTTATAACTTGTGTAATAAACGAACTAAAGCGTAACAACATAGCTGGATAACCTTAAACTGGAATATAATATAAATATTGCTCTTCCCAGAAATATATAAAATTACATGTAAATCTGATCCAGTGTATAAGTCATGAACTCATAATATAGCAGTGAAACTAGAGAAAAATTAAAATTTAAAGTTAATTGGATTATTTGCCAGTAAAGTAATAGTATGCACATTTCAGGGTTTCTTGAAAATTCACTGGTCCAGTATAAAGCAATGCAATAATGTCTCAAATTTTATGCCACGTGCATCCTTTTAATGATTCTTTAAATTTTAGAGCAAAAGGTTCATCAATTTACAGTTTCCCCAATTGGTATATATTTATTTGCTTGTGAAGTTTATTTTTTAAATAATCAAATCGTTTTGTCTCAATGTATATTTCAGGTCGCCAGCGGAAGAGGGATCATAGCACATTTTTTCAATCTGAACGTTCTCGTTCCCCAAGCTTTCATTTTAGGAGCTAAGGAGTATCACGTACAGCAAGGGACAGTCATCAGTCTTGTGTGTATTATTGAAAATGTAAGTTACCTACAAAATGTCTTCATTTTAATTTGTCATATACTGCATATTACAACAATTCACTTCGATTTTCTTATAATTAGCAAAAATACTAAAGTAAGAAAGCCTTGAAATCATTGTGCAGCCGTAGTTTTCAGGCCAACTCAATTTTATGCAAAACCTATTCCGGTAGGTCACGTACACGACATAACACCGTGTATAATGAAGCCGTTATGAATCCCCATTGAGGACTTTCATTTTTTACACGAACTGGTTCAAGTGCTTACTTGCATTGCAAGCTAGTAGTTTGTACGCTTTTAGAAAATTAAATCACAATTTCTGAGTCCTCAAGACTTTGTCTGGTTTAAGTCGCTTGTCCATTTCAGTAATAACAAGCTATACTGTTATTGCCTACTACTATCCATAACTCAATTGGGTCGAACGAGGATCGGGATAATGTTATCAGGAATCTCGACAAGAATATAAAATTCCTCTTTACACAGTCACTCTCACTATCTTTCTTCTCTGACCTCGGCAATTTGGCAACACTTAAAACGGCAGCATTTACAAAAAAGAAAAAGTCACAATGCATCGTGCAAAAAGTGTAGTATCATTTACTTCTAGTTCTAAACTTGGGTCATTACAAGATCTTTCTACTTCGACATAAAAATAATAGTCAGACTTTCCATCCAGAACAGTGAGTAGTTTGTAGTGTCAGTGTCAGCGTAAAATCTTAAATCAGGTCATACAACGACACCAATGTCATTGAAATTCCATGCATCTCACATTCTCGTCTACCAGGTCAAATATTTGCAGTATTTGTATGTACGTACTCGTTGCAAAAAATATCTATCCACTGTTGTTTTTCAATGTTAGTACAAATCGAGAAATTTTGTCTTCTTTAAACTTTTCATTACAAGTATGTACAAGGAGTCTCAAGGCAAGTCGAAAGAAGGAACATGGTACGTAGCACAGTAAGACATTTAAACAAAGTTGACATTAAACAAATAAAGATTTCAAAGGCGAGGATACTTTTTGTAGTCCTTATTTGAGCAGTTGAATCTGAATGAGTTTTCAAGATATTTGATTGTAATATAATGTTTCATTGCTTGAAAATAAATTTTTCTCATCGCACTCACATATGTATCGACTTTCTTGGAATTCAAATCCATTAAGTGAACAGCCTTCAAAGGAACATTTCTGATGCATGAAGGAATTGTCAATTGAAATTGTCAAATGGCCAAATATTTATGAATACTCCGAGAAACATCCTCACATTCAGTAAAAGTAAAACAATACGCTTTTGAAATGGAAAATTTTCAAATATCTTTAAGGCCACGAATATGAGACGGTAGAAATTTCTTAGAAAATTTTAACAGAACATATACAAATGGTTGATTTTCTATACATTTTATACTACTTTACTATAACCAATATTTTGCTTACTTTGACAGTGAAGGCACAGTACAATTTTATTGCAACCTCCTATTGACCTACTATGCTATATTATGTATTTACATAAAAAGATGGCGCAATCTTTCGTGTAAAACTTTCGAGAACAACGCTTTAATTTATACTGAAGCAAACTTTCCGTAACTGAAGGTGTCCAACTACTTACGAAACAATTTTACTTCAATTAGTTTACAAACTTTAACTAGATTATTAATTAAGTGGACAAAGGGATTTGTGCAATATGCACAAATGTAGATACATATGCGATGCATCTTGTAATCCTCATCATTTCTTTATCACCTTCTGGGAGTTCTTAAAAAGGTTGGACTCTGAAACATAATATTGCAATATAATTAGTTTAATAAATAGACATACACGATGGGACGACATTCAAACTCTAGAAGTTTTATTATCTTTTGGAAGGGTCATGTGGATTCCCATGTGTCTTTATCCACACAGCAGCCGTTTAGTCAGTGGGAGTTTAAGTCAAAGTCAGTGCAAAGTTTTGTACATCACAACAAATGCATAGTTAAATGTTTTGTTGTGATGTATGTTAGTTAAGACAGTGAAACCAGAAAAGATGCTGTTTTTCGTGAAATTTAAAAAGACTAGGTCACGAAAACAGATACAAAGTTTTTGGGGTATGTCAGAGAGAATCCGGGGGATAAGAAGGACCAACAAACAACAAGAAAATGTGCCATTGCTTAATAACCTACCTCGCGAGTAGTGTAGAAATTCTCTTTAGCAAGTGGAGAAAGTGAGATAATAATGTACACAAAAGAAAGGGAAGGGGAAGATATTTGAATTTTCATGAGAACTTACTTGGATTACTAAATGTGTGGACTTTTTGCTAAGTTGACTCACTTCTCCTGCTTGTTGTGATATTACTTGAGCTAAAATGTTTTTCACATGCGCTGATTGTGAGTGTATAGCTATATTTTCTGGATCTATCCAGGGAGTTGAAACATATTATGCAAAGATATCTGAAGCAATGTTTTTGTTTGGCTGGGATATTTAAACCCATGTGTGTAGCAGGAAATCGCGAAAGTGTATATAGAAACCTATATAAGAAGATGTAACAACATATAATTCTCTATTTAAGTAGGCAGCATCCCATGTAAAACTAAAAGTTGATATTTACATGATACAAGCAGTGCAAGGGTGTTTTTTTTTACTTTGTAAAAAGTTAACTTTACCTATTGACCAAGCAAGCATAAATATTCATGTAAATCCCTATTTCTCTTGAACTGATATCATTAATGATGATGATCATGCACTTGCTGATGGTAATAACAGTGAGTGACAGTAATATATGCATGCATAGTAGCTTAGTTTGAGTATATAGAACGGTGTAAACGGTAGGTATACAGACGAGAAAGCATATTGTATAATAAACTTTTACTTATAGAAAAGCTTTTGTCCCAAGGAAAACAAAGTTTATAGGCTGAGTTGTGTATCGTACGTAATATTGTTTACTTAAGTATCAAGTAAAAAATATGGGATTTACTTCCTTTCACTTTCATATCATGCACGGCTACGTTAGACTTGTGTGGTTAAAATATACAGAAAGAGGGGTAAAAATGAAGGGCACATTCAGAGGATAAAGCTTGAGCTGGTTGCACAAGAGGAAAAAACAAGGGGGATGTGGATTATGATTGTGGTAGTTGTGGCGAGGTTTTATGATAATAGCTGCTAGCATCATCATTATAATCGCAAAAGAGTGTCGACACTTTTCAGTGAGTGAAAGTAGGAAGCGAAAAGGTATCGTCTTCGCGTCGTGCGACAGCAGGAAGTCAGTTCATTATCTGCGTTAGGTTATATAGTAACAGATGATAGGGTAGTTCACTGTGAAGTATTATAATTATATTTCGCTGATGAATAAGCTATGAAATTTTCTGTGGTTGAATTGTTGCTGATTTTGAAGAATTTATAGTAGCTAGAACCGACTTCCAAGTACAATGGGAGGAAAAATATGTTCTCGGAATATGGAATGGTGAAGGTAATCTTCATTGTTATGATAATACATGCGTACTAACTGACACTAGTCTTTGTTTATGGACTACACTTACTAGTGTGTTTGTACCGCATTTGTTGACACTACTCTGGTGTAATGATAATTCGCAGATATGAAACCGTAATATGTACAACAACGCATGATGGAAACCGATTATCCAAAAGGATCGTTTAGTGTATATTTATTTTATACAATGAACAATGCATTGCATCTTTTACAGCTTCTGCTGTAGTGTATGTAGAAAAGCATAAACATTATTTGACAAAGAACATGCCTCTGGGTAATACCTTTTTCATATGATGCAAACCTACGTGTATACACAGCTTTGTACATTATTCAACGAGTCGAAATAATTCTAAGCAAATAATAATACACTAGAAAAGGAAACCTAATAGTTACAGCGTGTGCCGAGAGTTTTTTCTGAGTTTTTGCTGATTTCATAGAAGACTATTTACACACGTATTTATTTACATACATGCAAGGAAGTGAACAAAAATGAAATTACATATTATGCCCATGATGATGCACATGGGTTTATCATGTTGGCATTGAATGCTTGGCATATGCTTGTTTTCATTTCATATTTGATGCAAGATCTCTCACGTAATCGGGTTAAATAATCTAATGTGTACTTTTCTAAATTTTTAGAAAGGGTTTTGTGCATCAAAGTATCTCATTTACAAGTTTTCCAGTTACATACACGTTGATGAAAAGATGTTTGGTGTGTTGATGAAAGGCTTTCGGAAGAGATTTTCTAAAAATAAATGTAATCACATGTATCTTAAAGCACACGGAAAGGTAATGAAGAAAGAAGTAATCATTATGATTGCAAAAATACCTTGATTGACCCACTGCACAACTCAATATGTAATGGAAATATTTAATGGAAAAACTGAATGTTGTTTACTACGCAGTTGGAGAAAGTGAAAGTGGCAAAATGAGAATAGTTACTAATAACAAACAGTGGGAGAAATATTGAAACAAATTTCTAGCACATCTGGTCATTCGCAAAAAAAACCTGTGTGCCTGGATCCACAGAGGCGAATGCATATGGACGAAGCAAGTTGCTCTACACCAGAGTGAGAGTTGGAGAAAATGTCATCCGTCTTGAAAGAATTATGAAAGTCTCTCGATTGCTAAAGTTGCCGCTGATGCAACGACTTCTACAACTTCTTAAGTTGCGTGCTCTCAGCAGCTTTCTTCGCTTCATGACTTTTACTGAATGGCTCATGCCTGCATGGACATACATATAGGAGCATAACTTTATTACTACAAATCCACTTTAATTCCAGAGAATGCGGGACTTACGGAGACAGAGAAAAGATCGGGGAAAATAAAAGAAGGGAAGTGAACCGGGCTAAGTATTTCATATTGGGTCAATGCTCCTCCACGTATTGGGCAACTTTTCATCTAATGAATAGAGTGATGAGTGAGAGAAAAAAGGAGGAGATATGCGGAGAGATGGTTTTTTATAAAACACCTGCTTCTTTATTAAGCAATATTAGAAATGTATACAGTTGCGTGTTCGCCAAGTAACAAGTTCTACGAAGGCTGTACAATTGGATTGAAAGAGCAACGTTGATTTGTTGCTTTCCTCGGTTTACTCACTTGAGAAGATGAGTATCATTGTTTTTCTCTCAATAAATGGTTCATCTATTGTATCTTTGGTGGTGACGCTTCAGTGAGAATGAAGGAAGTCAAGACATTATTTGAGTAATGAATATGGAGCAATATTACTTCGGAAGAAAGTACTTTCTCTTCCTATTTTGCCAATTCAATCTCAGTTCTTGCGTCATCATACAATAATTCATTGTGTCAGATATTTTTAGTAGTAATTCGAATGGATTTAGGGTCAAAGCCAAACAGGTTTAGTATTAGAATATGATAGGATTCCATTTCCAAGAACCGTAAAAGTGATTGAGATTTTGCAATATCCACTCAGATTTGGCATCTCACTACTTGAAAAAATGATTACCTGTTGTATTGTTGATAGGTAATTCAGAAACTCGCTAGATTCTGAATAAAAAAGAAATCAACAGTGCAAAAAAGCCAACTATAAGTACAATATTTCCCAGATCATAAAAATCTATTTGGTTTAGTAACAATTGTAAAATCAGTTTAAAACGTTGAAAAATATATTTCTAACAAACTTGAGTTTTTGTATTCTTCCATTTACTACAAAAACCAGAAGGATAATTGGAATACACATGAAAACCATAATGCACATTGATATAGAGTTTGGTCATCTTAAAGTTTGTCTTCGCATTGCTTACACAACCTACAAATGTAAGATCGTTTATTCGTATAATAGGTATAGTTACTTTTATATATTTGCTGATAACGCATGTAGTTCCTTTGAATATTTCATAACATTATCATCATTCCTATTATTGCTACAAGTGTAATAATAAAGTGATGTGCCGCGATAGAAGCTAAAGCTAATAATAATATCAAAATGCTCGATTCACGCAGCTACAACTTTATGACATGAAGTTATGAGGGGAGGAGGGAGCTATAGCACAATGGGAATCGAATAAAAAGAAAGAAAGGGGAAAGGAGCACAAAAATGAATGGTAATCTCATGTGCTATCTTAAAAAGAACTCACTGTTATTATACCCATCCAATTCATAATTCAAACTTGGAGACTTTCTTGACAAGTTGACAATTTCTTTGACTTGTTCTCCCTCAATGTAAAAGTATTTTTCTTGCCCAAGTTTCATCAGCAGTGCCAGTAGTTGTACTCCAGCTTGTAATGTACTAATATAGAAACTTCTAGATGAACTCACAATCATTCCAAAGATGAGGTATACTGATAAGTCGTATAAAATGCACACATGATAATAATGGGGACCAATAGACCGTTTCTAAAGAAAGGGTAAAACCTGCGTAGACAGGCACAGAAAAAGTTTGTCTACGATTGTATACATCCATATACAGTGTTACTTATGTAGTAGTAAAGTGGGGCCTGGGTTAGGAATAATATGCGAAGAACTGTAAATATTTCCTCTCATTTTTTTTGAAAAGAAGAAAACACGAAGGAATGTCTGTAACCGTCTACAAAATCCATTTGAGAAATAAAGAAGGAGCCGAAGTGGAATGATTGACGCAGTGGGAATAATATTCACATGCACTTCTTTTTAAATGAAGCATGGTGGGCAATGTCACAAAAATTCACATTTTCTGCTCTATCTGACTTTCACGCTCAAATTTGTACACAACAGGATGCCCAAGAATTCCCAGAAATAGATTTGAACAAATTCAAATATTGCGTATTTCAAGACCTTGAAAGTTTTCAGACATGACGGATAGTAACACACGTGTTGATTTTAATGAATTTGTTTCTGCCATCCTCATGGATGATGGTTATGTCGCGAAACACTTTGAGCAGGTTTCATGTTTCATCAATGAAATAGTGGCCGTGATAAAATGGCGTTTATCAGACAAAGCTGCCTGAGAAATTTATCTAACACAAAGTTGCGAGGCATCACAGATTTTCAAACATAAAAATATAGAAGAAAATGTAATATCTGAATAAACTAAACAGGAAGCAAAACTTAAGTTTTTCTCCAACATCGTGGTGCTATACGAGGAAATCAACGGTAAAAACTAAGAGTGGATTAATATGCTGACACCTGTATGTTTACATTGCAATATGTATGCACTGCGCTATCTAGCAACTCACATAGGCTTTCAAATATTCAAATAGTGTAGAATGAAGCAGGATACTATTTACCCATTGTTCATTACACTTGCTCGTTTTATTTATAAGTCAACCCACGATGTATTGCAATCTATACTTTCACTTGCAATAAAGTTTAAAGCAGTTTTCCCCCCTCTAATATGAAATAGTCTACAAGGTCATACCTTCAGCAATAAGATACATATATGAAGCGCTACTTTAAAGGAAATGAAACTCCTAACTACATTAAAACGAAATATTGCTGCACACATACAAGATATATTTTAAGCTCATACTATTAGTTAACACGCGTGCATCAAACCTTTTTCCTCCTTTCCTTTGTACAATTTTTTCCCTCGGAGAAAAAACTTTATCCTTTTCTTTGTAAAGCCACCCATCTCCAAAGTTGAGACTTCATTTGACAGCCCATTTGATACCAATGAGGGAAAAAGCGTTCTGATGCAATGCACATCCTAAGTTTCTCGCTCGTCTTCTTCTCTTCATTCTTCTTATCACTTGCCCGTCTTATGTCGTAGTTAGTTCCAATCAATGCCTTGGGAGCTCCTCATATTGAGTGAGTGTATAGTGTGTACTCCATTATTTTTTTACTAACAACAGAGTAAATCCAACCTTAAAGAGATGTCTGCTAGTAAATAGTATGAAGTGGAAAATAAGTACATCACCATGAGGGTGAGTTTTTGCTTTAGGCCATTACATACGATGACGAGGGAACATGAAAGAAATGAAGAGAGAAGTGAGAAAGACACGTACCATACCAGCTAGTTAAAGTTAGGTGAAAAAATGCTTGTATCATATCGTCCAAAAAAAGGTGGAGATGATAGGTTGGCTGAGAACACGCAACAAGATAATAAGATAAACGCTGGGTTTATAGCTATCCTTCACAAAAGTGCAAGGATGGAATCTAGACTGCAGTAATACTTCCGTGTAATAAAAGGACATACTTAGTACTTAATATGTATTCCTCTCTCCTTACAAAGTGGTGTTCCAAAAACCGGTCTAAAGATTCTATATGCGCATACATGCATGCTTTTTACAACGACTGGAGTGAATGATAGTGAGGTAAAAATAGTTGACACGGTCGATGCACAGCTTGTCTTTTCCTGATATATGAGCTATCTGAGAAGACGCCCCTTCAATAAAGAAGTCCATCAATCAAGAAGTCTTGTACACACACAGGAAACATGTTTCATTATTCACTTGACGGCCTCTGAAACTGTCATCTTTGTGTTGCTCTGTGTACTTGCTTCGGAGAAAGAGAGTGAAAGTGGGAAGAGGAGCAAACTTTTTGTGAAAGAGAAAGAAAGAGAGCAAGCGTTCGCTTCTTTCCTCAAGATACAGAGGTAGCACTGCTTGTAGCGTAGAACGTTTGGTGTGTGGGTAAAAAGGAGAACAGAGTTCCACTTTTACCAAGCTGGTGGCCTTGTAATATTGAGGTAGTTTGAATATTATTATTTAAGTTTAATAAAAAGAAGAGTATTGGAGAAGATTAACTGCGGGAAAGTCTTTTACAGTAGGTAAATTAGCATTATACGGCATCACCTTGTTATTTGAACCAATCTTTAACCAAATTCATTAACTTTTATTTTATTTTAAATTTTCAGAGTCCGCGTCAATCAGCCCAGTACCTGTACTGGTATCATAATAACCAGATGGTTAACTATGGTTCGGGAATCAGTGTTCATACGGAGCCTGGGATTCATACTCATTCAAGGCTAACAATTCCATTAGCCGGTCCTCAGCATGCTGGTAAGTATGCGTGTTATCTCAAATTTTGCGACCTGAGAAACCAGACTCTTAATTAAAGATTTTCTGTCTTACTACAGGTAATTACACCTGCAAAGCTGCAAACACACAGCCAGCCACAGTTCAAGTATACGTCTCAGATGGTAAGTAGGTCTTTTTCTCTGAAAACAAGAAACAATATCATATTCGTTCTTATCGGTATGTATGTGCGCATGCAAGGCAACACAACATGCACATGCCTAGTTTATCTAAATTGTATGACCAACTTTCACTTCTTATCCATCCAAGTTTGAAAATTTTTGTGCAAACAACTTAATTTACAACAAATTTATCTATAAGGCCATCAGGTACAATACAATATTTTTTGATGTTTGAATTTGCGTACAAAATGCGAAGTTACACTTCACTTGGCTGTTTTGCAAAAGTAAACAATTGGCTCGACTAGATAAGAAAAATAAACCTTTGATTTTTTACCTCTGCACTCCTGATGGAATTTATCATCGAACTGCTAATAACCGTAGAAGCTACATACACATCAGGTTACTGCCCACGCATCTTCAAACTTGTTTACCATTCACTTCCATGATGCGATATGCATTTGAAAAGTTAAATATCATGCTACATTAGTATTGACTGCCGCTGTTTTCTATTTTCTATAATTTTAGAAATGTTATCAAATTACACTTTTACAGAATGAAAGATACAATTACATACATTCAACAAAAAATAAGTTTCTTATCTCAATCACGGTTGTTACTTTTTCTCCGTGAAAAAATCGATATTTTGCGCATTTCTGTAGATAAAGAGGAAAAATAATTTCAAATAATATAGACATAACATAATATTCATATAGTTTTGGTATTATAGCAAAAGAGGTCAAGGCAAAACATAACATCAAAACTATTACCTTCCTCAGGTCTCATATCATGTATGTAATGCTCAACATTTATTTGAGAATAGACGCATCTTGTAATTGAAAAAAAACGGAAAGTTCTTTTATTGACATCTTAAAAAGTTTTTGACAGCAAATCATGCGTCTTAACTATGCAAGTAGTTTTATGTAACTGACAGTATAGGAAATCACAAAAGTAAACATTGATCCTCTATGTATCATGATAATTTTAAAAGCTTTAGAGAGTATCTCGCTATGCAATTTATGCAAGTAAATTTTATCATGCTGGTTAACTAAAGTCGTGCAAAATAACATTTTATTCGCAATCATAAAGATTTTCATTTCAATGATACATAACTTCAAATATTTTTAGCAAATCAAGTAGGCGGTTGTTTTGATATGTTTGATTTTTTCATAAATATATTCGCAGAAAGTAACGGTGAATGACAAATTAATACCTTTCTATGCATCAATGATGTTTGATTTGATGTCAACTGTCAGGAATTCAGTTTCCCATTTTCATACTAGCCATGTATTACTGATTTCTGTAACGCGATACGCATTGGATTGCAACATGCAGAAGGAGAGATATGTTTTGCAGTGTGATCCATAATGAAGTTGCTTAAGTATAATGCACAGACACAGGTTGAGTTGGTTGAGTCTGGAACCTAAACATCTAAATGTTATCACTTCCAAAAAATAAATTATAGCTTTGCGGTAAAACGCATTGTATTTTTTCATTGTGTAGAAGGGCAAGAGACAAAGTTATATTAGGTTATTGTGCAAATTTCAACATTATCTCGAAATCATGATGAAACGATAGAGAGAAAAGAGAAAGGGAATGATTGTGATATAGAATGAATAAATTTGCGCTATAACTCTATGTGAAAATACTGCGTTGGCGTTAATATAATAAATTGCATTTTTCCTTTTTCATGTCCGTTTTTGCAGGAGATAAAACGGCTGCCATTC
Source organism: Willowsia nigromaculata (assembly GCA_034700605.1). Classification (NCBI taxonomy): domain Eukaryota; kingdom Metazoa; phylum Arthropoda; class Collembola; order Entomobryomorpha; family Entomobryidae; genus Willowsia; species Willowsia nigromaculata. Next base: position 6,529 of record JAQIXX010001790.1, on the reverse strand, counting down.
AGCGACAGGGTGGATCACAATTCGTTCCACCCAACTGGACACTGTTGACAGCCTTGCTTCTCTTGAGGTTCCTACCATCCCATCTTTTCCATTTCAACATCTGCAGTAGCGGTGGCAGATGCAGTAGTAGTAGTCGCTCTAATATTGTTAGAAATAGTAGTAGTTGTTCCAGTATCAGTTTTAGCAGTGCTAAGAGAATCATCAGTATTAGTCATAGTCGAGGAGTCTCGTCAATTTTCAATAGCTGAAGGATCTTCAAGGCTGCGTCGGTTTAAATTTAAAATGCAGAGAGAAGGAGAGAATGAATCCCAAACACAAAGTGGAGAAAATTGTCGAAAGAAGAGAAACTGGGACAATGGCGAACTACCGACATAATCGACAACCTATGCTATCTGATCTTTAATATTATTATCTGTATTATCTGTATATAATACGAAATCATTCTGTTTAAATACTGAATGCGCAGTAATGTCGGTAAAAATTATATTGTACTATATTATCCATACTACAAACCTATAATATACCCACATAATTTATTTATTCGTACTCATGTAATTCTATAGCGTCAGTGTAAAGTGAGCACATTTAAGTTGTAAATATAGTTAAGGTTTTTACTTGCGTACTAGGAATGATGTAGCTTATAATATGTAATTTCTACAAAGTTTTTAACGTACATATTGTAAATGTATAATGTACATAAATACTCACACTTCTAAATGCATATATGGATAAAACGTGTATAACTTACTTTATTGTAGTGCTCTATCAGGAAAAAAATAAATGTGAAATTCATGTTGGTACGCATCTGTCTGCATTTGTATAAAAATTCATATATTGTGTATGGTGATGGTGTGTTCCTTGTTGAGCGCATCAGTGTATTCAAAACTCAAGCAGAGCTGAAGCGTGCATCGTATGCATAATACGGAGAAAGCAGATCTCTGACATACTCAAGTCTCCGATGTTACCTCTTTTTTGAAAATAATATATGATCTTGCCAACAGTTTTTTTTCTCGAACTGGTATCGTTTCTCTTCTATTTTGCTTGGTTTTAAGAATGATTATCTACATAGCATCCCTCCGACATATTCGATGATCACTAATCATTTCCGTCTTCCTTCTTACAAAGCAGTGTTCTCACAATATCATATTCAGACGGTGTTCTTGTGAAACACAAGAGTGAGCACAATAGAACTGAAGGAACAGTAGAGGAGATCCGAATTTTCCTTCTTTTCAGAGTAGAGCGTATAAAGAATGAGAAAAGGAAGGAGGAGGGGGAGGTGAATGATGCATGTAAAAAAGTACATTGGAAGAAAAATAGGGACTGTAGCTCATGAGCACCATTTTTTTGTATTCAGAAATGATATATTTCACAATGAAGTATTAAGAGTGTAATGTGGTGGAAAGGAAACCCATTCGGTGTTCAGTGGAAAATAAAAGCTTAGATTTGATTTAAATAAACATTTGTTTCCGATTGACTTTTTTCTGATTTGGGAAATACTACTGTGCTTCTTCATTTTGCATGCGGTTGTTAAATAAAGTTATTGGGTTGGGTTTATGTTTTTTGTAGCGTGGTAAGACTTTGGTTTTTTATGCACTCAATTGAATATTATTGCGGCGAATTTCCTTTTCCTTCATTTGTTATTGGGCAATAAGGAGTGACACTCTTGACAGTTGTTAGATACCTAAGTATATAAAGGATACATGAATAGTAAAAATATTTTTTCAGTTTTTTAAAAGAAAATCACTTTTGCGTAAGTGTACCAATATATCAACGATAAACAAAGAAAATGTTAAGCCGAGGAAATTAAAATTAAATAGATAAACCATTTACATAGGCTGTAGACTAATCAACTTAATTGTTTCATTGAATATTAAAATTGTAAGTCTTAATGGAGTAAGTAAAAATTCTATAATTTATTAGACTTTTCCTATTATTCCCACCAAAATGTACAAATAATAATTGATTATTGGCCCAATCCCTGTTTAGAAACGTAGGTTCCTAGGTAAGAGCTATTTGCGCATTATCATGTGTTTATCTTTCGATTATATTTCAGCGTGAAGAATGGCTCATTATATTCTTAAGCAGGTAGTTGTATTTTATGAAACTATTAGACGGGTCAAGTTAGGATTAGGATTCTTATTACCTAAATGGTGACGATGGACGATAATCATCATGTTTTCTTAAACCTCCAAAAACAGAATTACCACTCAGACTTGTACATTTAGCTGTAAAGTAAGCTTGTGTTTTAAACCTGTACATACCTATATAGGATTAAGCTGATGCTATAACTATTTCTATGTTAGATAGAGAAAACATAATGAAGTATATATTGTTATACAAGGACGAAGAAAACTTCTGTGATATTTATACGATACGTCACTAAACAGAATGAATTTACAAGCAGTATGTAAAATCATAGATGTAATTTTCACTATATTGAAGTAGATAATTGAGATGTAAGAGTTTTTGTATTTGTCTCGGAGAGTGAGATGTATGCGTGTGTCTTTTGCTGGTATAAAATATAATAAATCGCTGGGGAAAAAGCTCTAGTTGTAATTTTGTTTTTTAGCCTGCCATTCTTTAATGAAATAAAAATGTGGAAATCTGGGTTTCTTGGAGAAACAACCTCATTACTTGAAATCAACTTGGATGGATTTCACATCTTAAAAATTCGATCAGAAATGTAGAACAGCCGGCTATTTTTACCTACTTAAGGATAATAACGATGTTTTGAATGATTTTGGCACGGAAAGAAAGTTTTGAAAAAATACAGAGCACTACATGCAATCACTGATCATCGTTTTATCCACGAATTCTCTTTTACCTGATTCAAATACAATAGATAAATTATAAATGTCAAATCTTTATATAATTAATAATAATAACAAGCTCGCTCAAAGAAAGCGAGATGATATTGTACATTAGGGTTTCAAGAGTAACGTTTACCCTTTATTTATTTATTTTTTGGATACTAATCAATTTAATTGTTAAAATCGTCTATAATGAACGTTGCTTGTTTATTGGGGTACCTATACGTTCATCATTTATTGATCATAAAGCATTGTTTGTGATGAAATAGTTGTTGTTCTTTTAACTCTGTTTACTGCAAATTTATGTTTGATGCTAATCTTTATCTTGGACAGAGAGTAGGTTATGTTTTGTTTATAATCAATCAACTCACATCTTCAAAATATTTGCAAACTCTACATGTTATTTATGAAGCTAGTAATATTCCAACGAATTTCGGTACTGCTACAAGTCTTAGGTATCTCTATAAATAAGCACTTGAATTTAATATGCATTAAACACAATGTAACTTTAATTCGGTAAAAATCATCGTTTTAAGTCATGTATTTAATATTACCATTGTACTCTTTAAAATAAATAATAAATAATATACCTATGTACATTGGAAACGTTAAGGGTATTTGAAATAGTTTGATTCAAATAAAAACTTCAGTATAAAAGCTATCGTTTCTTAATCTTCATTAAAGCTGTTCACAAAGGAAATTTAAGATCATTGGAATTCAAAAATAATCTCTAAATTATGAATCATATTATATTTATGAAAAGCATTCTGTAAAGCAGATTTTGAGGCTTTCATCGGCCATGTTTATGTGGATGTTTCTTATTTTTTCCCGACACTTGATGCACTGTCAACCTTGCCTCAATATTTTGAACGAAAACACCTTTACATAGATGGAGTAGAACAAGTCAAGACTACCATCAAAAGTTGAATGAGGCAAAATAATGAAAAGTAAAAGATAAGTGAGGAAAGATTTAGATTTAGCTAAATCTTTAGTTGAATTCTCAGACAAGATGTATGCTCTATATGACCATTTCCAAATACAAGATCAATCACTTTTACAACTTATGTATGTGGTTTTATTATTCTTTACAATCAATCATTAGCCAATTTACTTATTTTAACAGCATCACACTTGGGTATTGCATTTCCAAAAAAACCCGATCAAATAGCCATAAATATTTTTTTGAATAAATACACATAAAATTGTGTTTCATATGTTCTACACATATAATATTTTTTAGATACCTATGCATGATATATTGTTTCATAAATTTGTGAATATTTCTTTGACAGGCTTAATAACATATGCCTTCATTACGTACGAGAAATCGTCGCTTCATATATCACTCTACTGAGAAATAAAAAGTTAGAGCTGCGTTTACATTGTGTTGACAGTTTATGGTGCAAAATTTTAATAAATATTAATATCTACAGTGTTTATTTAATATTAGGAACTTATACCTAAGCTGTATAAAAACGACAGTGTGCAAGTTGGGATACATACTTTTAAACAAAATGCGAATGATTAGCCAACATAGTTTCATATTATATTACATACGTATTGAGTAATATCTGTGAATTCTAAAAGTCTATACATTAAGCTTCTTAACTATACGGTATAAAGACTTGTATGAAGTCATTCGTTCCCAACATTCACTTCTTTTTAATCTGAATAAGCTTAAGCATACGAGAATGTAATAATGAGAATGCGGAAACGAAAGATTTTTCAGAATCAATTAGCTTATCAATAGTATTCGACGAATAAACAACAACATCAACTTAATTCACCATGCATTGCAACTTGCAAATACGCTTTTCATAAATAATACATATGTTGCAAATGAATTACATATTAGTATACGCAATACCCTAATGGCCATACACAGTTGAGCCAGACATACAATGCAATGTATAAACATACATTCTGGGTGAGATTCATTTTAATAATCCTAAGATGTAATGTTTTCAAATTTGGGTCATCCAGCCAATGATGGAAAAGGTGAAGAACCGAAAATTGAAACTATTCTTTGTGTCGAAGTTCCTGCTAAAATAATCTTTTGTATGCGGAAGAAGAGTGCAATTCGCAGAAAATTTATCTGCGATTGATTTTTCAGACAACCATACTGAATTCACATATAAGCTCATAATAAACTTTCACTTTCTTCCTGGGGCACAATGACACACTGTTCGGTTGCTTTGCACTTTCACAGAAGCTAGGCTAGCACAGGAGTTTTTTCTTACATGTAGCTTCAACATCACACTCCTCAAATTTCCCCATTTGAAGTGCTTACTTTTCCAACAACTTTCACGAAACAACACATGAAAGCTGAAGTATCGAGGATCAGATACTGTTATCATCCTTTTAAAGAAAATCAGTACTGTTTGCATGACGGTAAAAAGCTAAGGAAATCACACACAAGAAACTTCACCAAAATCTGACGTTTTTCTTGAACACGTTTCTAATCGTTAAACACCGGACCAGGAAAAGTACCAGAAGAAAATATCTAACACCCAATAAGCATACTAACAGAGTCCTTTCGAAAAGTACCATATCCTGGCATTTTCAACTTTGCCCACGCAAAATTTTGACTCTGAAGTTTTCTCGCTTCCTTCGCAAGATTATTTGATTTTCTCAAAGTGCCTGCGAGTAAATCGATGTCTTGCTATATAAACTTTGGTTCTTATTTGTAGGAACTAAACTTAATCCTATTGATATATTACAGGATCTTGTATACAAATTAAATCAGAGCTAATAAAATAATTTTTATTAAGTAATGGTTTATTATTATATAGAATGTACAACCATCTTAACTACTTACTGAATGCATTTGTACAAAGTAAAATACAAATTTTTATTTTTTACTCTAATTATTTACATTTTTTTAAATATTCTAATTTCAAGATTCCACTGACCACATACATGCTTACACTTCCACACGTTATTTACAGACAGGGAAGATTTCATCCGACCGTGTGATCCATGCTTGCAGCAAAAAAGGATTACCAGTATCATATCTCTATATATCTGGACAACATTGTTCATATCACAGAAGCACTTGATTACACATAAACTTTCACTATTCATTTTCATCTCGGTTTATGAGGAGGTGTTTTCTATTACAATTCACATTGTATTGGCGTTGTTCCAAAGTTTAGTCCATCATTACGTTTACTACTCCAAAATGGAAAATATAGATATGAGAACTTTCCCCTTCGCAGAGTTCATTTGATTGCTGACCAAGGGCATCAACATATGAAATGAAACGAGTTTATCCCTGGTGGTAATCACGAGTTGTATTTTCCTATAGACCAACGAACAGAACAAGATGTGGAAGAATTTGAATCGAGTTTACAAATGTCAGTAGAAGAACAATGCTTGCGAAGACTACTAATTGATAGATTTTTGGTGACACTAGCTGTGTTCCGGCTTGACGCTGTATTGCAGCTGGTTTGTCACCTGGAATTAAAATTTCAGAATAATTAATCAAAATGCTCATATATGCGTAACTGTGTATGACACACATGAAGCTTTTTATTCCGATTCCGAAAACATTAGTTACATACATGGAATGTCATTGGCTTTGGTATTTGATGAATTAGAAAAGAATTCAAACATTCAAGCACCTTGTAACGGTCATTAGATTCGTGTCCGGGAAACTCGACAAGACGAAACTGGCAAAGACGAATCTCGCAAAGACGAAACTGGCAAAGCCGAATCTG
>JAQIXX010001789.1:0-29929 GCA_034700605.1 Willowsia nigromaculata | reverse complement strand
AAATTTCAAAAAACTCATTAGACCGTCCTTAAATTTCTAATTTTGTATCTGCATGCAAATTTTGAAGTCTCTAGCTCAAAAACTGTGGCCGTCAGAGTGGGCAAACGACCATCGAAAATTCCATTTTAGTTCTGTCAATATCTCTGGTACCACGTAAAAGTTAAGAAAACCGACTACGTTTTATTGCTTGCACTGCTGAACGTAACAAACGTGCAAAATTTCAAAATTTTTGGAGAAAATCGTTGCTGGCCACGGTGATTGTGTAAATAGTACCTCAATTTGATTTAATTTGTATACAAGTGGCAACATTTGGATCATCACGGCTGAGTCGAACATGTGTAGGTCTTATTACGTGATGCAATGTTGCAACAAAGAGTGCTGAAAGGAATGCCTCTTCGTAAATTAATATTGTTGTGCAAATAAGCTCAGGGAAGTGAAAGTTTGTCTTTGATGTGAAGATGAATGAGTGCTGGTCAAAAGCGTCGTAGTTTCCTTGAGACACAATATTTCAGCATTCTCTACGGCAACTGGAAATAAAAAAACTATTGCGTATAAACTATGTAAGAGCCTATTATATAACAAGTGCAGCTTTCGTCGAGTCTTTAGTCTTGACTCGTACGGTCTCAGAGATGCACGAAAAGTGAGTTTCACAAAGACCTTCTATTCTCTCATCAGTTTTACATTCATAAGCTAAGGCACGAAAATATTTTTCTTTATAATTTAATGTGTATGTTTAGTACTCAGTCTTAACCACGTTTATGATCAATTATTTTTAATTTAAATTAAATTTGTCTAGAAATCCAACCGTCAGAATCATGAATCTGAATATTTCAAAAGTGTGGGGAAAACCGATATCGGTCAGCGAAACTGTTTTAGTGAATGAGAACCTGCCGTTTGATCAGCCACTTAAGGATAACGACTGGAGCACGGAGGTCATCATATGGCTGCTAATTTGGATAACTTTATTTGTGGGATTTACTCTGGCAACTTGTTACATTGGCAATACATGGAATGACACAAATACTCTGCAACGTGAAAATAAACGGAGAGGGAAATGTTACAGGAAAGGTCATAAGGTAATCAATAATACACATTTAATTGCACATATATTTGAATTCTTGCAATAATAAACCATGCAATTATCTATTTGATCATTAAAACATATTATAACATATAAAAAATTTTCAGAATACTTTCATGATTTCAAGGGACGTAAATGAATCAGACAACAAGACTAAACAAAACTCAGACAAAATTCCTGTCCATCACGAGCGTATTTGGATATAACAATTATCAGGAACTTGAAGTAAAAGTACCAGTGCAATTTGTACAATATACATATAATAAGTGAAAATAGAATTTTAACTTGGTAATAAAAGATAAATAATTTGTTCATTCCTAACTGGATTTCAACAACTTGAAATAGCATGTGAAGATGCAGAAAGCTTTATTTGAGAACCATATTGCAGTATGGTGGAAGCATCATATGGCAGAACTTCGGGATTGATCCATGAGTATGAAAGGTTCTAAAGGACCTTATGCCTCTTTAATGGGCTCTGGGCCGTCGAGAGGTAAGTGAAAATTCATATACCATTTGAAAGCCCTTGTCATCTAGATCAATTTTGTCAAGGGGCACAAGCCTCAAAAACCTTGTACAAGACCACTTTTGGGCCTTTCAAGTTGACATTTTAACATAGGACTAAAATGGGACTAAAACGTGTTATAAATCGGCAGGACCATAGACCGCAGTGGACATGAACCGTTCATATGTCAATCGATAGCCATTTTAAATCTAATGATTGTTAAATATATTTACTGAACTAATGATATCGTTTGCAATACTTATGGATTGTGTTGGAACGTTTTGATGATTTCGAATAGTTTTAGCCCAATTTACCGCAATGTTAATATCCCAACTTCAAAGACCCGAAAGTGGTCTTGTACAAGGTTTTTGAGACTTGTGCCCATTGACAAAATTTATCTACATTACAAGTGCTTTCAAATATCTTATGAGTTTTTACTGACCTTCCGAGGGCCCAGAACCCATTTAAGAGGCATAAGGTCCTTTTGGCTCTTATCAGTGGTTAAAGTAGTAAAAGTCAGCTAGACATGCTATTGCTTGGCAAGTTTATGTTACTCTAAAATCAAGGATATGACCTATTTGTCAACCAGTTTTTCATGAATTGTTCTCATTTCATAAAATTTTTGTTTATGTACATTTTGTCTCGCTAAAGTGAACGTAATTTTCATAGCAATCTTTAGTCATACTCCTCACAAAACTAATGAACAAACATGCCGTTTTCTGGGTAGAAACATCTAAGCAGTCATTTATTTGTTTTGAAGTTCATTCTAACTAGTTTTATTAAACTTGTTGATTAAGAAAGCAAATAAGTTTACATACACCGAAATTTACATCAAACTTTCTAAATATAACTTACAAAAAATTTTTCTTCTCTAATTTCATATTTTATGACACAGAGTTACATTGTAAAATAAATAAATAAATTAATTAATTAATACTGTATACAACAAAGCAACACCAATTAGCCCTTTTGAGTAAACAACTATGAGACTCCCTGCTTTTGTGTGAACAGAATTCAAATCCAATAACATGAGTGGTATGTATATTCCCATCATTTACTTTGAGCACACTTACAAAGCTGCTGTGATATTTTAAATATGCATCATTTTAAAATATTGTATTAACTTTCTTCCGTGTACGCTACAATATTGTATCACCAAAGCCTTTCATCATCAGTGAAAACCAGTTGTGGTTGTTCTCAGGAGTCTTGCTTTATAAAATGTAATATGTAGTAGTCGTCCTTACAATTATAAATCAATTAGAAGCTTAACTTCGATTCTGAATCTTAATATTATATGTGTAATATATTCATATGTACATTTTCAATCTGCGAAATTACTTTTACATGATGTGAAGTAACACCAGCTTACAGAACGTGGCGCAAGCAAAATATTTTTGGTATTTCATTACGCCTGTTGTATTTAATGATAAACATGTTCATCTAAAATGTAAGTTTTCTGACATCACCTTGCAAAAAAGCTATTTGTTTGGTGAAAAATCTCCGTTGCAGTGTCAGATTTTTAATCAGTAGAGTGTAAAGTTATTTGTTTTGTATGATTTTTGTTACGGAAAGAGGACAAACAGTTTATACAACAGCTTATGCAAAAAATAATGCCAACTTTATTTGTAGTTATATATAGCACTAAAAAGACAAATTTTTAATTATTGATTGCCCAACTAGATTTTCGTACGTAAAAATTAAGCTGGGAATACTATACGTGTTAAATAATAGCATATTTAACTACGGGTATTCAACTTATTTTTTGCTCTTGACATCATCGGTTTACATAAGATCCCCCAGACACTACAAAAGCGTATTTGTAAAAACCAAATATGGATGGTAAGCAAACTATCGGTTTAATTAGTATATTATATGCTTTGAAAGCAATTCAATTATGATACAAGATATTTTTCCGTATCTATGCACTTAAAAATCAATCATTGCGTTACCTTGAGCTTGCGGACAAGTAACTAGCACATTTTGGCTGTCACCCCCATCAAATTATTTGTTTTGAAGACATCCAACTACACCAAACTCTTAATAGCATTTTCAAAAATATTAGCTCCACATCAGGTGTCTAAAGTTATGACACCAAAAGGTGTAAAAGGTACAGATTTTATTTCTTTTTTGCCAACACATTCTACAAATATTTGTTTTATTCTAAGCAAAACATAACACCATTCATTTTAGAAGGGAACATATAAATGGAAAAGTTTCAAGTGAACCATCACTTCCATAATATTCATTGTCAGTAATATTGTCTAAACTGATTTTAAATCGCGTTAAGGCCGCTGTTTTCTCTCAAAAGCTCAAAATCCATTCAACAAAGTTTTGGAGGAATCTTAATTTACATGTTAAATGACCCCTTCGTGACAATATTTGTTTTGGACTATTCGTCCCTGCTTCAATATATTCGAAAATTGAACCATTTTGGTTGGTATTTAAGTCACACCTAAATCATCTATGGTTTTGCTCCACAGATGACACCTTTTGCTGACAGGTTTATTCAATATCTGGTCTGGTGTATTGTCATTTTTATGACATTAAGTGTCGTGATGTATGATTCAGCCTCAATCACGGCTAATTGGGCTTTACCATACATGTCAACAATAGGATTGGTGATTGCAAGGATATTTATTAACTAGGAGGGTGCAAATGGTATGTAAGCGAGATTAAAATCAGGCATGCTGAATTTAATGGTAATAGTGAAAATCCCGAATGCGAAAAGCGTGTAGCAGTATAGCGCATCGCACCTAAAATATACCTGGGAATTCGGTGCGCGTTTGAAGAACAGTTTGAATTATCAATGGTAGTTTGAGAGAAATAGAGATAATGCAGAACAATAATGGCTTTAATCACTGCTGTCACCCAGTTGATTTTTGTATAATGCCACTTCGTGGTAGCTAATTTTAAGGTTAGACTGTATCAATCGTTACATTATTGGAGGTCCCCAAAGGTTGACCGATTTTTTCCAGTGAGATTTACGGAGTTACCCCAAACAGCAAACAGACAGTTTTTTACTAGGCTTGTTCACGCTGGTGGAAGTGATTCTAGAATTTTAGTAGCCAGACATGCAATAAAGCATAAAGCATGTACACGGTTTTTCAAGAACCAATTTGGAGATTGGTACAACACATTTACTACCAATAAAATCTTCGTATCAAATATCATTGTGGCCCGATTAATGGGGAAATAAAGTTACAAGCATCTTAAAAGTCAATTTTCTTTTTACTGTTTAATTGCGTCAAATCATTCAGTAGTTTCTTTTCACGTTTTCTAGAACCACGTTTCCATAATCTCGTAACTTTACGAGATCTCATTAATTTTGTGTGAATCTATTTAAAAAAATATTTAAACTTTAAAGTAAAATAAAATTCGAGAGGAAGCTCACAGTGGAAATATGAAATGTAGCAGAATGTTTTAGACTTTTTCTGGAATTTGATGAATACTTGTCATAAACGTTGCATTGCAGCATGTGGTACAAATTTCTGGTAAAATATTCATAAAACTTTTATGATAAGAAATTGTATGGGGTTATTGCGATTTGAAAAAATGAATGATCGCTCATGACTCAAAACATTTTGCTTGCTGATTCTGTCAGAAATGGAGACTTGGATAATACTGATGCAAAATGAATTTTTGGCGACGAAGAATTAGGTATCCAATAGGAAAATATTTTTGATGGATTTTGCAAACTTTGTTTTAATTCGCGTTTATAAAACATTTATTTCGTGTTATTGTTTCGTGCATGAGTATTGCGTACCCCGAGAAGGCATGCGCCGAAAATGACATGCGCCAAAAATTGCCTGCGTCAAAAATTTTTGCGTCGAAAGTGTCCTGCCGTCGGACAAACAGAGGAAGTGGACAAACGATAAATAACAGGGTAAATTAAAATATATAATACTTTACTAATCGTAAGTAGCAAATATTGTACCAGATTTTCACGATATTTATTTAATGTAGTCATATCTTCAATATATATACTTTGGCAACAATTAGGTTTTTTTGTAATGTTTGAAATTAAAGCGCATCATATTTTGCAGCATTATATTATCAAAAATATTTGGTTTGCTTATAGCTTCAATTCTCATCTAATTGGCAAACAAATACAAGTTACGCTGAAGGAAGTCAAAGGGAAACTTCTATGATTGCAACTTCCGGAGTTTAATCTGCGGGACACTGAGGAAGCTATATTAACATAATATTGTAAGTAAAATCACTTTTTATTTCGGTCTCAAAAAACCACATAACATCATTTAAGACTGTGCTCCGTATCACAACAGTGCTACTAACAGGATCCAGTAATTTGCGTGAGCTTATGGATAGATGGTTTTCCTTTAGAATATAATTATTACGGATATAATTATTGTATTTTCTACAACCATAACCTTTACAAAAACCCTTTTAGCAAATTGAGCTGTCTTGTTCTTCCTTAGAAACCAGCTGCTTAGACATCCTTCCTTCTCCATCAGAGTAGCTGTCACTTACTGTAGTGATATAAAATGGATGACTGGAGGAGTCCGTACATTCTGCAAAACAATTCCAGGAGAAAATTGAAAGAGCAAATCTATTTGTGTATATGCTGTTGTGTTACAGAAAGCTCAGTTTTTGATGAAAAATTGTGCATGAAGCTAAGTCCCAATCTTTTTTTTTATGAAACGTCGGTTGGTTCTTATGTTGGCATTAAAATAAATTATATTTTGTTCTCGGTTTGGATGGTTCATTCCAACAAGTGGCTTCCAAGCTCCGGTACAGATTTTTAGTTTCTCTGACATAATTCAGTTTTTTAACAGTTGTGTGATATAATTACTGAAGTAGAACTGTAAGAGTTTAGTCAGAGCTTTCCTTAGTTAAGTTTGTACAGTTATTTTTTAATATGACTAACGCAACAACAAGGGATTATGAGGACGTGGTCAAAGTTGACAATGATATATGTTATAAAACAAAATTGTGGGCGGCTCTAATTCTTGCATTATCTTTCACAATTATTTTAGTGACATGTTGTGTCGTTAATTACTGTTTAAAACGGAACGTGCAGCATCCCAGTAGAAGATCTAGTGAACAGGTTTGTTACTAATAGAAATTGTGACTGTGATTGCTACATTGGGTACATCTGACGTTTGATTAACTAAAAATATTTTCTTTTCAGAGAGCAAATTCCGTCTCTTCATCAGACATTAGGAGTGAGATAGGATGTAGTTGCCAGGAAGACCCTGTCGTTGCTACGTCAGCAGTGTAGTATTGCTTCCGGTTGCTTCTAGCAATCAACAAATATCCGGGATAAATAAGCGTGTAGTATGTCTATTTATTTATATAGTGATTGCAAAACTTTCTGCTTTCGTGCTTTGTAACAGGAAACATCCTGAAATCATAGTCAGGTACCTTCTAATGTTTTTTACATGAGCATTTGTAAAAAATACTTTCTTGAAGTAAATAAATGCCAGTGAAAGCGTGAAAAGCATACATAAATATAAAATTTATCCAGCTTAGAATTCTAAAAAAAGGTCTAACTAGAAGTTATCAATTTTAAATAAATAATTGCTTTGATCGTAAAATTTGTCATGGTGAGTTTTTCTAATGATTAATTTTAAATATCTTCTTGTAAGATGCGTTTTTAGACACTTGAAATCGGCTAAGGGATATACATTAGACAAATAAAATCCTAAAAGAAATGGACATCAGACACTTGCATTTTGGGACATTTAAATTTTTTTAGCATTGTAAAGCCTGATATTTGTCCTATGTATTGGAAAAAATTGCTTGAAAATCCATCAAGAAAGAAAAACATGTTATAGCGGGTACAATCTTCCATGCATATGAGAAGGGAAAATAAGAATCCTTTGTAGCTACTGTAATTTCAGGATTTGAAAAATGATTATTAACAAAACTAGCTAAACTATTATATTTTACTGTACCAGTTTGTAAAAGTGTGAAAATAAATTTTTATCATTATAAAACTGCAATATTTAGAGAGCCCCAAATAACATGCATGCATTGTACAGCTCCTCCCTAAAAACGTGATTTTTGGAAGTGTCTGATGTCATTTTATTATGCATTTTCATGTGTCTGATGTTCATTTCTTAAGCTAGTTCATTTGTCTGATGCTCTTCTCTTAGGCATTTTCAAGTGTCTGAAAATGATACTTACGAGACGATATGTGTAGTCTCGTTTTCTGATTTTGCATATTTCCTTTTTTATAAGCTTTCTTGTAAGTAAGAACCACGCTACTAAATCATATATCAGGAAATATACATCATGATACACTTTAAGCCTTACCCGTAAAGACATAGATTTCTACATAAAAAATTAGTTCGTGATTTTGTAACATCAGTAGCAAACATTACATGAGATGAGCTTCAACTTGGCCGTTTGGTACTTGCTTTAGTTTGAGATAGGCATGAGAACAAATACTCAGGATGCGAAAAAGATATTCTAAGGAAATTCAGCTACCCTTAGTATATCCATATGCATTTGATCCACCATTTCACATTGTTCTTGCAAGTGATGAAAGCAGGTGGGCGTTCACGCTTACGAAGCTTACCATGCATCCAACAGATTTGTTCCCCATCATAAAGAATGAAACTCGAAATGGCTCAAGTGAACCAAACAATTTTTATTGATTGTCAGTAGTACAAATTAACTTTCCTGCACTTAAAATAATTTTAACTATTCGATATTTAACTGATAACGTAAAATTGGTGATTACGAAGTTATAAGTAAAGTTAAGTTGCAGAAAAAGTACAATTTTTATAGCCACATAGAAATTAAAAAAATTAATTTCTACCAGTTTCTTATTATATAAATAGAATAAATAATTCATAACCGGCTAATCCTTGAACTGTTAGTGAATCTGGTAGATGGTATCATTTAAGATTTTGCTTGACGTAGTAAGGGCTTCCTACTTTAAAAAGTATATAAACGACTGAAATTATAACGAGGTACGTCATATAATTGTAAGTATATGTTGATACTTTTATCTTATTCATATAAACTGTTACATGAATTTCTGACATTTCAAATATATGCACTACCACGACATTCTTACCCATTGAACCATATACCAATTGAAAATGGAAATGCCATGACGCCTCAAAAGCGATGATTTCTGCTTTTATTCATAAGCACACCAATATTATTATTATAACTTCTGCAGATAAAGATAATAAAACAAGGCCGTAGCTGAATCAAGTAGTTAGTGTAGCAATAAACCTACAAAAGAATTACAAACTAAATTTCTACATGTATTTGTAAATGTAATTTATCACGTGACTTTAAAGTGCTTCGTGTATTCAACAAAACATTGGGCCGACTTCATTTTACATAAAAATCTTATTCACATCTCATGATCACGAATAAGGGCATTTTGATATAACCAAGGATTGTATTACAAACATGAGCCAACAAAGCTAGTTGTTTTGTTGGATGCACAGAAAAGTAAATACGAGAACGTGTACAAAAATATTCACAGTTGTAGGAGGCGATTAATGTGTAGGTTGAGATGTTGAAATCCAAGGGTATGATTTTTATAAGATTGATGTTCATCATATTTCTGTATAAACTGTATTGACAAGGTTATCTGAACCGCAAACGCATATTTTGAAATACTTTAGCTAGTGTAAACAGTTCACCAGAAATCTTGTAACGAAAACAAGTTCGTGTATTAAGCCGCGAGCGCTGGAGATCATTGCCTAATGAAACAACAAGACACGTGTAGATTCCAATTCGGAAAATTGAGTTTATTTAGAATCATGCTAACCCCAATGTAAACAGGGAAAAGGAGCTGACAAGTGTATTCCGCAAAAAAATTCATCGATTTCAGACGTCGTATACCCACGTTCAACACGTGCGTTGCTTTTACACTAATGAAAATATGACCTCCACAAGTAAAGTAATATGAGTCGCTAAGGTCTGTTTGAGATGCTTCGGAAATTGATGACCACTTCATTCAGTTGGTTTCTGAACGGGCTCGGTTAAGGATCTTGTTTGGTTATGGACTCCTTCCTGAATAACAATAAGTTGGATTTATTGTCGATAGTATCCTCGAAAGGCATATTACATTATCTAGACAAATAAAAGTCAATGAATACAATATAAATTTATACAGTGAATTTAGAAACCAAATAGTTACAAATTATTATTAAAAATAATTATTTGTTAAGGATTATTAGCTACATAATTTATGACATCGTCAATACATGAGTAGTCGCAGGTATGATGATTTATCACATTGAATTCGTTTTGTTGAAGTGTTAGAATATGTGACGTTAGTTTTGTTTTGAACATATTGAAAGAAAAGCTTTCTGATAAAATGTTATCAGACAATTGTAACCATTCATATACAGCTTTATACTTGAAGCAACGTTTGCCCCAGTGTCCATTAAAATTAATCATGGGTACTTTATAGACATTGTTTCTTGTAGATTGACTAAAATCGAAACTGAAATCCAGGTAATTATTTATGTAGGAATTTGAGTTTATAGGGGTCATTTTATAAGCAAAACATAGGTTTTCATACACCATTTTATACTTAAATCTAAACCATTCTAATGAATTATCATATTCATCACTAATGGGATCAAATTTCCTTTTACTTTGTACATATCTGGCTGCATGTCTAAGCCGATTATTAATTTCAGTACAATGACTTTGTGATAAATTGTTGCCCCAAATTACAAGTCCGTAAGAGATGATACTAAACACATATGCATTAATTAATATCTCCTTCGTGTTACTGTCTAATACATTTTTCAGTACATATATTTTTGATAAATTACCATAACAAGCACACATCGTTTTTTGACAATGTTCGGAGAAGCTTAATTTGTCGTCAAAAGTTATACCTAAAAGTTTAAGGGTGCTTACCCTTTTTATTTCTTCATTGCCAACGTTGAGCTTGAAATCGTCACATTTCTTAACATGACACTTTTTCCCAAACAGAATATACTGGGATTTTTCTACATTAAGTTTGACTTTATTACTGATTAACCATGAGTTAATACGTGACAAATCAGATTCGATATTCGTTTTTAGTAAATTCTTATTTATCAGCTTTTCAGAGCAATATAGCGCTGTGTCATCAGCAAAAATGTTTATATTAGAATTTTGAATACATAAAGGCAAGTCATTTATATATACATTGAACCAAAAACAACTAGAAGGCGCTCCTTGTTGGATGCCACGTGTTGTGTATTTTATAGAAGATTTTTTACCGTTATTTTCAACAAACTGACCCCTGTCATTTAACAATGAGTTTATTAATTTATGGTTAATACCATACCAAGAAAGTTTATCTATCAAAATATTTCTATCAACGCTATCAAATGCTTTTTGAAGATCAAGAGCAATTACTGGACATATTTTGTCCTTATCAATTTGTTCATAAATAAAATCCGTCAGCATTACTAATGAGTGCGTAGTAGAGCTTTGCTTACGGAACCCATATTGGTGGTTAGAGAATAAATTGTTATCTTCAAAATAATTGTTTATCTGCGTATGTATGCATTTGTCAAGCAATTTGGCTATTATTGGTTGCAAAGATATGGGTCTTGTATCGTTAGGCCTAACTGCATTCTTAACCTTTGGTATAGGTATAACCCGTGCTATTTTTAAGCAGCTAGGGATATCACCCATCTCACAAAATTTATTGAAAAATGAACTTAATAAGGTAGTAAATTTATTACACTGCAAAGAATACGACATGATTTTATTACACCAGCCTAATGAGTCTAAAGACGTAGACTTGTGGTGACTCATTTTTTTCCATGCCTTAATAATATCATTTGAAGTAAATTCTTGGAAGATAAATTTTAATTCAGGGTCAATAATAAGATTTTCTGGTTTTGATGGAGGTAGTGATGTACCCGACAACTGTGAAGATATGCTAACATAATAATCATTAAGTTCTTCAGGGTCTAGGCTGACGGAGTTTTGTTAGGAATTATCTAAGGAATTAGGTTAGTTTAGGTAGTTTTATGTATAAATAATTGTTAGCTATTGTTATAATTTTCTTGCAACAGTTACGTACAAATTATGATTTGTATCTAAACTGTACTTGAATGTATATTGCTTTGCTTAGCTATGGTAAATTGATATTGTCAGATGGAATCATATCATTTTCTATGGTCTGTACTACTTTGCAAGATAAAAAGTCCTTCCAGTATCGCTTGGATGCGTTCATGATCATGCCAAATGTAGCAGATATATAGTGAGCAATCAATACTTTTTTCACATTCTGGTCTCATAAGTATAATCAAAACCAATGCCTTTTATAGGAAACTGCATTAACAAAATTGTATTTTGTCATTATCATATAATATGGCAAACGTAACTCCTGAAAATTTTTCCGCAAGGAAGGTGTAACCTAAAAAAGTGTTCACGATGACGCATTTATGATAAAATACTGACTACTGCAAAAACACCAACTTATACAATGTGACTTTGAAATGAAAACTAAGCTTAATCACCGTCACTCATTAATATTGTCTACTGTTATGTATTTACTGTTTAAATCACGGAAACTAAGCATTTCGCTAGAAAGCCTTCAATTATCAATGCACAATACATACTCAAGTCTACAATGAACAATTCTAGCACTATCAATTTGTTGAGTTATCAATGTGAATAAAAATGAGCATTAAACGAATATTTATGCGACTGTGCAGTAATTCTTACTTTGGCGTAGCGATAGCTATCTTTTCATTAGTCATATTTTTAGTAATTCTTAAAGCATAAAGGATCTCCTTTTGGAGGCTTGATTAGAGGACCATCTTTACATACACCCAATCAACACATGATAGACTTAATTAATGGTTCGCAGATCATGTGATCAAACAAACACAAATAAATACTCCAACCCAATATTACTCAGAAATTCAATAAAATGCTCATTTATTACAGGTGATTCATAAACAATGCATAAATGATAACGATATGTTTGTAACTTGGGAGGTATATAATTGAGCGATTGGAAAAAATGACTACTTATCCATTGCGGTATATAACAATGCTCATTTTAAGTTTTATTTATTGACAATATTAATGCTCATAATTGTACCCCTATACTGCCTCTGAATTATTATAAATGAAGAACAAAGACACATTTCTAATTTATACGGCATATAATCAGTTATGCCGTAAATTACATGGTAGTCCGTTTATTTTTTCACATAAAACATACACAGAATGAAAGCATAATATAAACACCTTTATTCATATCATTTGTACTCTCGTTTCCTCTGAGTTTGCAATGAACTGTATATTTACTTTGTCAAATTTGTATCTCAACAGCGTTTTTCGATTTATAATCAGCAAATATTTGTTGTAAATCTAATCTTGCTGTTTATCATTTAACTGTACCGCGTAGCATGAGATCATTGGTTTCATTTCTATTTATATCTAATTTCAAACATTGCACCAAGATAAGTAATGAGGTCAGGCTTATTACGTGCCACTATAAAAATCCTGTTGAGTTTCAATCCTCCTCCGAAATTTCTGCTACAATTTATTTGTAGAAAGGAGTTCCCTTTTCACTTCAGAAAACATTGCAATATGTCTAGTTATCAGACGGATTTTTATCCTGCCAATTTCATGATACATTCCCTGCAATTGTTTTGTGGAAAGAACTTGGGTTTCTCCTCAGAAAATCACTCTATTTGCTTGAACAAAGCGACGTTTTGTAGTCAAGAATTATTTCTTGATTATTGTACAAAACACAATTATATGCTTGAATATATTTATATCTTCTCTTAAACATTTTGCTACAAGAATTGTAGAGAAGAACTCTATTTTCTCTCGGAAAATCACATTCTACGCATATTTTTTGATAAGTTTTAAATACAACCCCGGATTGAAAATGCAACAATGCAAGGGTAATCTGAGACAATCTCTGAGATAAAAACCTTACAGATCTGCTATGCAACCAAGTCCCAGATTTTCTAAAAGTCTAAGAAAAATCTTTGGGATAAAATGCTTTGTGAAAAGTTTGACTAGTATCTCTTACTAAAAGAGCAACAGTTTTCATTTGCATCTGTATAAAACCTGTGTTTTTTATGCATGAAATTGCCGTTATCTTGAATCACTATAAGTGCTACAAGATTTGGCTATTTGAACTACACAAACATAATATTTTAGTCTACTTGTAACTACAGCTACTTTAAAAGATAAATGGAACGAACTTGACTTGCTTGGTGTAGTCTGGGCTAACCTAAGATGGGACGAATGCTAACGACAACATCGTCATCAAACATGAATACTAACTGAGCATCTGCTGATGAATCATTTTCCACAATTGTGATGGAATCTGGAGATATACCTAATTGACCTAGGTTACCTTGAATGACGCAGAAAAAAAGTTCCAAAATTTGTCTTTTGGTTGTTTGTGATGAAGTCGAGGTGGAAATTACTTTTGGTTGGATGATGAAAGTTGAAATATCATTAGCATTTTTAGACAGCCCCTTTTCACTTTCTTGATTTTGCTGACCCCCAGCTTTAATGGTGTCATAGAAATGTACATCTTCAACAAAATATAGTGGAAAACCTTGCAAAACTTGAGGTCCAGAGCAGTCCGACGACCACGCAAAAGTTGTAAAAAGCCACTGGCAGAAAAAACTTGAGTTATGTATATTGATATAAATGCATGGTTTTATATCATAATCAAACATTTTTAGTGATAGATTAAAGTAGTCGGATAACCAGATAAGCAGAGTACATTTAAACACGGTGATATGTATGTATAAACGAAACCAGAGTGTGCATGATATTATTTTATGTATGTGGGTTGATGAAAACTTACGAATTTATTTTTAAAATTATATTCATACGCTTGATTACATGTCCTTGTACCAATAAGGTATTTGGGACACCATAAAGCTAAGGCCCACGTAATTTGTGGCATTTCATTCCAATAATGTCTATGCAGCCCTTTTAGCAGAAATGGTCCACCACCCCTTCCACGATAAAACACGACTGCTTCTTTTAAGCAATGAAATTACAGACATAAGATAATAAGTTTCATACCAAAATTTCTTACTTATTTTTTATAGAACAATAGCTTATGATAAGAATGGAGAATGTCCGTAGTGTAAGCTGGAGTACAGTGGACATCTATATAATTGAAGAGATAAAGAATTTGAATGGAAACAATACTTCGACTTGACCTGCTTCCCCTTGAGTGTATTAGTCAATTTAAACTGGATATTTCGGACAGTTGTAGCAACAACGCATCACAAAATGTCCTTGTAAGCAAATAATATATGGAACCCAGCGTATTTGGAAAACAGCTATAGCTGTTATTATATGTTATTATTATATAATAATTAGCTATAGCAAATCAGGGTAAGGTAAAGATAGAGTGCCTGTTTTGCTTGAATTCTTTATTTCCTTATCCGTTATCCGAATCTCGTTATACACAGAATCCTTAAGACTTTTTTTTAAAATTAATGTACTTGGGAAAACTTTACTGACAGAGTAAGCCCATTCAAATCCTGTTACTAGCATTTTTAAGCTACGGTGTACAAATTTCATTAGTCTGTGCAGCAATATATTCAACGTTAATACTCGGCCATAATTCTGTATACAGCACAAGAAGTAAAGTTCCGGAAGGATTTGATGCAAGGTAACAGTTGTAATATTTACCTGCAATTAGCAGTTTACCTGATATATCAGAAAATTAGTTTAAGCACTTGCTGGAATGTACAAGAACGAAATTGAGGAAGTTAAAGTATACAGTTTCACTATATAAACTCAGACATGCAAGACCAAAAACACAATTTATACAAAATCAGTTGAATGAATGAGTTGGATGTTCTCACACAACTAAAATTTTCACACGCACTTTTGTAATGAATGGAAAGAAGTCAGGTGTTTTCTGAGAGATCGATGTTTCAACCCATCTGTACCGGCTTCCACTTTGCAGAATTTATTGTTGGTCAAACCAGATTGAAGACAAATATCCGCAAAATGGCTACTCCAACCGGTGAACTTCACCTTATCAGCCAAAGGAGAAAGGATAACGGAGTTCACAAAGTGTTTAAGCATTGGAGCAAATCTACCAAGTGTGAAATGAGGTTCTCAATTTATATCCCGGATTCTTCAAGACCATCAGAAAAGTTCCATGCTCTCATGTTCATTGCTGGCGGATACTGCAATTACCAAGATTTCCTCAGCAGAACAAATTTTCATATTTATGCCAGTAATTTCAAGTTTGTGGTGGTTTGTCCAGATACCGGACCTAGTAAGTTTTCATGTTTCAAAACCATTTAAAAGTGGGAAAATATATGTAGACCGGTTTCATCTAAAATTATTGAATTCATTAGGGGTAGACCTTCCAGGTGACAAAGATTGTAAATGGCTCGGGCAATCCATGAGTTGGTACATTGACGCTGTGAAAGAGCCCTGGAGTAAACACTATCAGATGTATTCGTATATCTCGAAAGAATTGCCAGCGTTGGTGGAAAAACATTTTCCGGTTCTTCCCCGGTTTGGAATCACTGGCCACAGGTAATACAATAAGTATTTCAGCATTCTGATAAAACTAGGAGAGCAGAGAAAATTTTGATTTAAGTTTTGAATTTTGTTTGAATAGTATGGGAGGAAACGGTGCTGTGGTAGCCGGTCTGAGGAATCCCGACCGTTTTCATTCCATTTCGCTATTTGCCCCAAATTGGTTAGCTGCCCTTAAAATTTCTAAGTCAACCAAAATTATGCTGAGCAACATTTTATAAAGCTAAAATTAAAGTTAGATTTAATATTTCATTGTATATTACAGTAATCCGAGTTGTTGGGCCGCTGATTATGTTTTTGCTCCGCTTTTGGGAACGGAAAATAAAGAGACATTATGGATTTTATATGATGCATCGGAAGTTGCAAAAAGATATGATGGCCCGTATCGAAATATCCTTGTGGATCAGGTATTCCTTCTCTTTATTTTACAACAATAAATGATGTGCTTATCTGCATATTTGTGTACTATTTATGCTTAGGGAACAGAGGATGAGTACTACACAAAGCAGAAAAATTTAAATCCGGAAAAACTGGTGGAAGGAGCAAAGGCGAATCCAAAAGGAAGAAAAGTTATCAAAGTGGATCTCAGATTTCATGGAGGCCTGGGACATTCTTTTGATTTCGTGGAAAAGTTTTGGGAATCCCATTTCGAACATCATTTGTACCATTTGGAGCTTTCCGGTGCATGCTAGTTTCCCAAAAAACAAAAATCAACGTAATATCGTACCTCATCCCCATTTTTGTATGAGCTAATACTGCAAAGTTAAAATATGCCAAAATGATATGCGCAAACATAAATTGATACTCTAAAACATTCCAATTGGCTAGAGGGTAGCATAATATAAGTTCAAGTCGGTGACATTTTGTAATTAAATTTATAATAGTGCTGCCAGATTTGCTTGTTAATGAGTTTATCTGAATACAATCATAAAACATGAAATCAAAACAATTAAAAAGGTATGTATTTTCTGTCTTAATTTTCTTCGTCTCATCGTTCATTTTGAGAAATTCATAAGTTGAGTGACGATTATTCATATCAAGTATTTTCAACATTTTTAATTCCTTGCATGACATTTTCAAAAATATTTAAAAGGCGAATCCTTGCTCGTGTCTTGTGACATTAAGGGTTTAAGAGCAGTTTGCTAATGTCAGCTTCATAGCTTTTCCGAATACATTTATTTGACATTTTGGTTGCAGGATAAGTTAAAATTTTCCGAAGAAGTTAATCAGGACAAAGTAGTCCGAAATTTGGGTAAATTGCCCCGACATGCTGGAAATCGCAAATTTTTTATAATACTACGTAGTTACCATGATTTTTGAACACAGAGCAGAACATCGCATGGCAAAGAGGAAAGTGAAAGCAAAATTAAATGGATTTAAATGTTTAAATTTTTTGGCATGTTATTAGTTAAACTTGAGATTTTTAATGCAATATAAATGCAGACCATTTGATATCGCACCAATCGGTACGCTAACATTTTCCGTATTTTCTCAAAGAAGCTAGAGTTACAAACTGAACACATTAACATTGGGGTAAAAGGAGAAAGGTTTCATTCCAATAGTGTCTATTATGCAGCCCTTTCAGCAAGAGATGACCCACACTTGCCATAACTGTATGCAAAAACAGGAAGTGTTAATTTAGTATTTTTAACAGAGAACACGAAAATGCTGATTCAGATTTTGAAATATTTGGTCCCAAACGATGGTAACTCATGAAAGTTTCTCAAGCAATAAAACTAAAGAGATACAATGATCAGTTTTATAGGAAAATTTATTATTTATTGTTTTAGAACAATACCCTCCAAAATAAAAGGAGTATATCTTCGGTGCAGGCAGGACATAGGAATATCTTGCTCCAAGTAATCACTGGGGAGATTGTCTCGGCACGAAACGAGATTGCATACTTTTGTCAGAAGCTACTGATTTGATGTGAAATCTCTCGGGGAAAAATGCACTCGCAAAAATTATAGGCTATTGAATGAATATCAGAGAGAGATTGAGGTAATTTTTAAATGTATATGACGATGTAATTAAAAGGATTTTACAGGATGCGGAGAAAATGCTGTTGGATGACATTTATGTCAACATGGAGTAGGTGAAGTGAACGATGGAAGGAGAGTTATTACGTGAAAGGTTGCAACTAACTTAAGAATTTCATGAATTGTAAACAATTTTAGAGATTATTGTGGTTTCATTTCTTTCATGCTAAACAAATTAGTTGCTGTCCAGCATACACACTTACCCAAGAAAATTGGCCTTTTTAGCACAACATCTTTGAGACTACAGCTTACAAAAAGTGGGCATCTCTGGAATTATAGTGATAAAGAATTAGCTTTGAAACAACATCATGATTTTATCTGCTTCCACTGAAAATTAATTACGTTGGATAGTCAATTTAAAATGCTGGCTTGTGTCAGCTGCAGCAACAACGCATCCATTTGCATTAACCATATCGTTGTCAGCAGAATTCTTACGAATCCCAGTTGCATTGGATCCAAGGTTACAGTTATAATATTTCCCTGTAAATAAGCAGTTTACATCAAATACCAAGCTATAAGAGTTTGAATACAAGCAGGAATTTTTGATGAAACGAGAATGAGAAAGCTAAAATGCACTTTTTTAATATAAAGTCATACATACCTGCAATACCAAAAGCATAATTTATACAAATCCGATGAATGAATGAAGTGGATATTCTCACGCAACCAACATTTTCACACGCACTTTTGTAATCAATCGTGTTCAAGAAATCCGTGGCGTGGTATTGCCTGAGAGATCGTTGTTAAATATTTAAATCCATTTGTACCAGCTTCCACTCCCCAGAGTTTATTGCTGTTTAAACCGAATTAAAGCCTTAATTTAACAAAAATGGCTACCCCAACGGATGAACTACATCTTATCAGCGCAACGAGAAAGGATAATGGAGTTCATAAAGTGTTTAAGCATTGGAGTAAATCAACCAACTGTGAAATGAGGTTTTCCATTTATATTCCTGACTCTTCAGGGCCATCAGAAAAGTTCCATGCGCTCATGTTTCTTGCAGGAGGATACTGCAATGAACAAGATTTTCTCAGTGGAACAAATTTTCATATTCATGCAAGTAATTTCAAGTTTGTGGTTGTTTGTCCAGATACAGGACCAAGTAAGTTTGTCATGCTTCAAAACTATAACAAAACGTGAAAATATAAATACGACAATTTACAATTATTAAATGCTTTAGAGGTATATGTTCCTGGTGACAGAGATAGTTTATGGCTCGGTCAATCTATGAGCTGGTACATTGACGCTGTGAAAGAGCCCTGGAGTAAATACTACCAGATGTATTCTTATATTTCAAACGAATTACCAGAGTTGGTAGAAAAACAATTTCCAGTTCTTCCCCGATTTGGAATCTGTGGTCACAGGTAATTTTATGCATTTCAGCAAACTTGGAAAGCAGAGAAAATTTAAAATTTTGGATTTTGTTTGAATAGTATGGGTGGATGTGGTGCTGTGGTAGCTGGTCTAAGGAATCCCAACCGTTTCCATTCCATTTCGCTTTTCGCCCCAAATTGGTAATCTGTCCTTAAACGTCCACCAAAATATAATGTAGAGCAAGATGTTTTGCAGATATGATGAAATGTATAATTGGATATTCCATGTATATTTCAGTAATCCAAGTGGTTGGGGTGCTGATTGTGTTTTTGCTCCGCTTTTGGGTAAGGAAAATAAGGAAACTTTATGGATTCTCTATGACGCATCGGAAGTTATAAAACGATATGATGGCCCGTTTCGAAATATTCTCTTGGATCAGGTATTCCTTCTCCTTATTTGATATTCATTATTGATGTTCGTATCTGCAATTTTGTTTACTATTTGTGCTTAGGGAGCAGACGATGAGTACTTTAAAACCTATAAATATTTGAATCCGGAAAAATTGGAAGAAGGAGCAAAGGCAAATCCTAAAGGAGAAAAAGTTATCAAAGTGAATCTCAGACTTCATAGAGGCGTGGGACATATCGATGTTGTGGAAAAGGTTTGGGAATCCCATTTTGAACATCATTTGTACTGGTTGGAGCTTTCTGGTTGATGCTAGTTTCCCAATGACCATAAAACAAAGTATTATGGTACTATATCACCACTATAGCATGGACCAGTACTATAAAGTGAAAATAATGTTTAAAAAAATGCTTAAAGATACTCTGAAATATTCCAATTGGCTAGAGATAAGCGTAGCAAAATTCAAGTCAATCACAATAAGTTATCAAGTTAATTACGTTTTGTAATTAAATTTTTAATAGTAATGGCAGATTCTTAGGTTAATTAGTTTATTTGAATAATCTGATGCATTATCCAGATCCTTAAATGATGTGTGTAGCAACTTGTAACCATCTGCTTTATTTTTTCCGTTCTTTCTCTACATTTTATTCACACAAACCATAACTTTAAAGAGCTTAAAAATTTTAATAACATTTACCATACGTTAAGCTGTTAGGAATACAATTATAAATTATTGGAATCAAAACAATTATTATGATAAACATTTTCTGTGTAAATTCAGTTAATAAAGTTCATAATTCAAGCAAATATTTTTCATATCAAGTATTCCTGTCATTTTGAATTCCTTGCATGACATTTTCAAAAATTTGTAAAAGGTCAATCATTGCTCGTGTCTTGTGACATTAAGGATTCAAGGGCAGTTTGCAAATGTCAACAATCGCTTAAATAGTTAACTGTTATATGTGTATTTGTATATTAAGAATGTTTTTGGTTTTAACCATTACTAAAAAATCGCTCTTATATCCAGTCTTTGGACAAAATGTAACATTATTTCAACCGCTAATATATTTTTTACTTCCTAAAACGCGTCGTTTTTCCTTTATTTAGCCTTTCGGAATATTACCAAAAAGACTGAAGTACATTTTATTTTGTTTAAGTTTTATTCCGAGCCAACTTGTCTGTCTCATCAACAAATGTCAAATTTATTGCTATCATGTTAACTTTTGGTGTCAAGTTTTAGAAACCAAACTCTAGCAGACGGCAATCGCTTTCACATCTTTAGTTGGTCTCTGGCACATATTTGGACGGTTTATATCTTCGCATAAAGTATCAGGGTTTTAAACAAAAATAAAATAAAAATACAAATTTATTGAAAAATTAATTTGGCAATTACTAAACCATGGCTACACGCCTCATGTTCGCCGCCCCTGCCCTTCTCCAGAAACTAACTGACATGTTTTGGTTTCCCCATATCATTTAATACCAATACAAAACGTTGGAAACTAGTCATCGATTCACGGAAGCTGCTCCCCTTCTATTTTGCGTAATTTTTCGTCATCTCCGTAATTGGTGATGGATCAATTATTGTTCAAAGCTATAAACGCTTTGCATTGAAAGATACCTCCGTTAGTACGCCTACTTTAGCATATTCATAACCCTTGGATTGCTTTCATTTTATGACTGGTGATTCAACATTCCTTTAATTCTAAACGGAAAGCAAATGGTGACCTATCTCAACGCACTCCTGGACTTCCAGCTCTCTCTCCGTCCGTTGAAAGCAACGAGGGAACTGAAAGTGAAAAAATATGGTTTTGCAAAGTTCACAACGTAAATATCATCTGCCATCGCATTTTATTGGCAATCTTGCTATATTATAACACTGTTTATGCACAGTTTGCTTAATGCTAAATGCCCTGGACACGCATTGTCAAAATTTATTAACAGAAGTTTTGGGAGCCTCTCGAATATTATGATAATTAATTGTGTGTATTTCTACAATCAAGTAGATTCCCCATTCCACGTACAAATACACGTTTACAAGTAAATTACATAAGTAGGACGCCTGGTTGTGTGTATATGTACAATACACACTAATGTACAATAGGTATGTAGGTAATTTAACTAATTTTATTTTAAATTATTTTCTTTCTTTCTTGATGTTAGCTTTTCACTTCACTGTTAGTTTTGTATGTAGCACATATTATTTATTTGTTATTTTAAAGGACCAAGGTCTAACATGGACAGACCACATAAACAACACTGCAATCAAAGCAAATAAATCACTTTGGAAAATCCGTATGATAAAACCAATGCTAACACAACAACAAATAAACATAGAAATAGAATCCCTAGTGCTATCGCAAATATATTATATGGTGACTGTTTGGGGTGAGGCTTCAGCCAATTCATTAAAAAAAACTGGACAAAATTTTAAGGGACGCAAAAAGATTGGCTCAAGTACCATGCTCTGATCAGAATAATGAAATAGGTTGGTTTACTACGAAAGCAATGCACAAAATAAAATTATCAATAACTACACATCAATCCATTTAGAATCTTAACCCTTCACCTTTAAATAACTTACTAAAAATGATACAATAATAAAACTCAACACAAGAAGCAAATCAAGTGCGTATGTAGAAAACAAGTTTTGCGAAAGTTACATTCAATATAAATGCTCCATGAATTGGATAAAAATTCCTCATGCAACACAAACAATAAAAAATGCAACAGAATTTTAAAATGGTGTAAAAAACTATATCAAAAACTCCCGTAATGAATGTTGTGAGACTGGTTGTGATATATCATGCATAGATGATGTGATTGAACACATTAGAACTCTATACAATGACATTGAAGAAAGTTAAGTTTAAAACATAAATATAATTACTACATTAAATAAGTGAGAAGTGAAAACAATACAACAACAAAGTGATCATTTTATTTTGATATGATAAATATATATCCCAATCAGCGTAATAGCCTTGGAAAGGTGTGCTGTTTGTCGTTCAGACTAACCAACTAACTAACTAACTTGTGCTCCAAGTTCCCTTTCTGTATTCTTTGTTAATCCAGTAGTTCATGGGAACATACCTTCTGTTTATTCATTTTAAAAGTAGGCGGAAATTCCATATCCCTGAGTCCAACGGTTATTTCCAGTAAGTTTCCGCGGGTTTTTGGTGCTTCTTAGAATCTTATCTGAATAATTTGGTGAAATCTGCACTTCATGAAATGGTGTAGCTACGTGCATCATTCTAATTCTGTTTCTCTGTTTTTCCTTATTTTGAGTACTACAAGTTACTACAAGTATGACTTCTTTACGATACAAAATAATGTAGTAGTTGTCTTTAGAGTAAACAATTTATTGCTTTTTCGACACAATTGTAATTTTCTTATGCAAAATGTAAATCCCTTACCTCCAACATGTCGTATTTTTAATATAATCGATAATTTTTTAAGGCTTTTTAAAATGGCTAATCGTGTTTCTATTGCAAAAGCACTCTTAGACATACTCAGTCCACTTAGCCATACGATAAATATTACCAAAACGTTTCCACTCATTGTCGGCTTTTCAATTCAGAACGTTCATATTTGGGACGAAAGTCTCTGCTCACATCACTTATATACTTTTCCCTCCAATCAATCACACCAGATTCCAGGAGTTTCTTAAATCCGAGAGACAACCCGACAGGAACATTGCCCCGTAAAGCAAAAACTGAATATTGTTTATAAAATGCCTTTTTTCCTAGATGAATGTAGTCACTTGATACATTCGCCTTGTGTAGCAACCTGGAATAGTTGCTTATCATGTGACTCGGCAATACAAGAACAGAGCGTTTGCAACTTTTCAAATCTTCCCATGGCATTTTTTCTTCCATCTTATAATAAATACTATCAAAAATCTCTATTGGTGC
The DNA here is from genome assembly GCA_034700605.1 of Willowsia nigromaculata. Lineage (NCBI taxonomy): Eukaryota > Metazoa > Arthropoda > Collembola > Entomobryomorpha > Entomobryidae > Willowsia > Willowsia nigromaculata. The sequence goes on along the minus strand of JAQIXX010001789.1, from coordinate 6,174 downwards.
AGGATTGCTTGCTCCTCCACTCACAACTACATTTTTTACAGCAGTTATGGCTTTGGTCATGCGTTTCCCTGTAGATGGGTGCAAAGATGATATATTAAGCAGGTTCAATTTTGGATTCTTTCTTAGAAGTTATTCATTCTTGGTTGAGTGGCATCATGAATGCACGAATTTTCAGCGTCTTTCAAATACGAATGACTATAATGACTGGCATTCATTTTAAGCGCAGGGCATCCTGAGACCACTCATTTGATTTTAGTACATTTGAATTTCGTGTGCATTTCTCACCTCATCTGTGGGGTACTGTGAGAGTAACATTCAAAGAAAAAAGAATGAATTCCAAGTCATTCATCGAGCGCTCGGAGGATACTAAATCAGTCATTCAGTCACTCAAAAAAATCATTCTCTGACGGAGAATGCCAAATCAGATTACTTTTTAGAAATCATTTACAACTGAACATGCTTAATAAGCACTCACTATACTTTTCGCTTGAGCATCATTTACCACCACATGAAAACTCCCACACCACCCCTACCAAAGCATCTAGTGTCACCACAAAAGGACTTACACGGCACCCTTGCCAGGGAATCCTCATTCTAGTGACACACTGCACATGAAAATTTTCGTTGTTTGTGTGTGCGCTGCGGGATTCAAGCAATACGGTAATGGTGAGTGTTTATTGTCTTTAAGTAAAGTAAAAAGTAAAACTCCTATAGTCTAAGTAGATAAGGCACTTTAGAGTGAATTTGTTTCCAAAGCTATGTTTTATCTGATAATTTTACAGGTAGCACCTGCACCTGAGACAAACTGGAAGGAACGTAATCCAGATTCAACCTCGCCTCCAAATATTTTGAATCCAAAAAAACCTTTAAATATATCAAATGCCGTCAAGGTTTGGATATTAAATTGTCGAATAAGTAGTTGTTAATCCTTAGAATTTTTATCCTTATTTTTGTATTCGTAAGTTTTTAAGGCCACCCAAGACGTCGGTGGAGTACAAAAAAATTAGCGTATCTGGGTGAATTTGAATTTTTGAATTTACATGGACCCACGAAATTCAATTTCATCCGGAGAAACTCATTTCATTGTACTTTGTACTGTACAAAAATCTGGCCGCACTCGCGTAGTTTCTCATCGCTGCACTCAAAACTTTTTAAAATTTTGAAAAATATTCAAATCTAAGATAAATTTATGTGAAAATTTTTTATTTTAAAGTTGTTAAATTCGAAATTTAAAGCGTTGAAGATGAATATAATCACATTTTCTCGGTAAAAGTTTGAATATATATTAATGTATTAAAATTGAATAAGTTGTTAAGTTAATCATAAGAGTTTTGAATCTTATTGTATTTATAAATAGTCGTAAAACTACTAAAGAATTAAGAATAATGCTGAGTAATATAATTAATCATGATTTAAATAATAATATGCAAATTTAATACTAAATGATGCGAGAAAGTTCAAATTTATAATGCTTAGATTTTTTACTGGTGTGGTTATTAAAAGTTGTCGTAGTCAATTGAATATTTTAGAAATATGTTGATTGAGGTAATTAATGATGATTTAGGCGGTTTTAATTATCTTAAAGTCACAATAAAACTAAAAATGAAAAAAAAATTATTGAAATTTGTATATGATTTTACTGTTACCACTTAAGATTATTTGAAGTAGTTCTAACTAGTTTTATGAAGTTCTAATGCTTCCTTTTAAAGTTCGGATACTACAAAGTCATGATGATAATCATTCGAGTTATGACTATTATAATGTATGATATACACTCGGAGTGCTTATCAATTTTTTAGAACCATAAAGATTACGAAAATTTATCGGTTTTTTTATAAAAAATTTCTTAATTTTAAAAAATATATATAAAAAACAGACACAAAAATGAAATTTGAAATGGCAAAAAATTGTCAACTACACATATTTCCATTACCTTCCATATGAAAGTTCGGATATTAACTGTCTCAAAACCAATTAAAGTTATCATGATAATCCTTAGAGTATTGACTCATATTGTGTTTAAATATAGTCGTAGTCAATTAATGTTTTAGAATAAGCTTGAATAAGATCAATTAATACTATACTATTAGTACTCTATTAATCAAATAAGCAACCAATTTAATCGTAATTTTTTAAAAGTTGTTATAATTTGAAAGTCGTTCTCACAATGAGTCTTCATATGAATCCTTAGAGTTTTGAATCTTATTGTATTTATAAATAGTCGTAATGCTATTGAATAGTTTAGAACTATCCAGATTAATATAACTGATCATGATTCAAATCGAAATATGCAAATTTAAATATAAAATGATGTGAAAACGTTGAAATTTCTTCTGCTTAGGATTTCGACTCGAGTTTTTTTAAAAATTGTCGTAGTCAATTGAATATTTTATAATAATGCTGATTGAGATAATTAATGATGATTTAAGGGATTTCAATTATCTTAAAATTAGAATAAAACTAAAATAGTGTAATTATGATTTAAGATAAGTTAATTTAAATAGTTTTAAGGAAGATCCCTTAGGCACCAAATTCAACCATGCTTCAATGAGGTTACCTCATAACTCCAGCCTACTACTTTGCTAGTAGTAGAGTAGAGTAATGATGATGAAGATAAGCAATCATAATTTAAGAGATTCAAATGTTTTTTTAAATATCTTAGTTTTAAGTAAATACAAATGCAAACTAACAAAAGAATGGTAAAAATTAAATTTAAAATGGTTAAAAAATTGTAAACAACACATTTCTAATACCCTCCATATTAATGGTTGATATTTTAACTGTCTTAAAATCACAACTTTCTTAACTTAAAATCAATTAAGTTATGATAATCCTTAGAGTATTTACTCTAAGTAGTGTGTTTTAAAATAGTCAATGAATATTTTAGAATACGCTTAAGATCCACTAATGCTATACTAATACTAACTAATACTCTATTAATCAATCAATCTAATCGAAATTTTGAATACAATACAATCGTAATTTTATTCTAATAAAAATATGAAAATGATTTAAAAAAAGAATTGGTTAAACTGACAAGTAGCTTATAGACCAATGTTCTACTAATTAAGTGTACCATGATGTTGGTGTTGTGACACAAACCGATATCTAGGTTCAGTTGTTGAATGTCATAAAATCAACAAAGTTGTTATGATAATACTGACCTCGGATTCCGTTTAGAAATAGCTCTAGTGCTATAGAATAGTGTTAAATAAGAGAATTTATTACTCAAGATATAAGGGGTTTTTAGAAATTTAAGAAAAAGATACTAATTTTGAATAATATTCAAATGTAATATAAAATGATGTGAAAATGTTTAAAAATTGAAGTAGTTAAATTAGTGGATTATATCAGTTCACGAAATGCACCGTTTTGTTTTAGTTTAAAGAAGTCCTATATGATGTTATTAGACTTAAATTGTAACTGTCCCAATAGAAAAAAACAGTAATATATATTTAGGAATTAATTTTACGAAGAATGTCGATAGGTTGGAGTTAAAAAAAAGAAGTATGCACACTTTTGTTTCTTAACATTTTGCTTACGCATGCTTTTTGAAATTCCATTTTGTGAAAGTTTTATGGAAAGTTTAGTTCAGTTTTCTTATCTGTTCACAAATAACAATACAACTAAAAATTCAGTGATAGAGAAATCATTTGTTATCAAAAGTGTGTAGAAATTAATTAACTACTAAAACTAAATTTTAATGTTACCACTTAAGACTTACGTTTTCCCACATAGTATTTCCAGTGCCTTCAGTGAAAGTTCTGAGATTTAATGTTTTAAAGCACGGTGGATGATTACCAAGTTCCACGTAAGAGATTTGATGAGGAACGATAACGTTCTTGCTTTAATTAGTGTTAATTTCAGATAGAGGTTCTGACAGAGTTATCGTGAAATGCCTCAAAATCTTAGTTGTGTTAATCATTGGATTTCTGATTCTTATTACAAATGTATCGTTAAGTTCTATACTGAATTCCTTAGAGTATTTTTAATTAATAATTAATTCATTACGGCTGAAGAGATTTTATTTTAAGTTTTAAAAATATCTCACTTTACAACAATGTCAAATCAAGTAATAAATATTTGTTTTTTAAAATTGGCAATCGCACTCGTATTTAAAACGTCATATTTTTTCAAGAGTATTAGCGTGTTAACATAAGTGAAAGACTCAAGTGACGAATCGGATGCATCCGATTCTATTCAAATAGAATCCGAAATATTGTAATAGAGAAATGCTAACATCTCACCACATCCATAGCTAGAGTTTAAAAGACCAAATATAATTCATGAGTTTTAGGGTTTGACCTGAGATTTCGTGTTTCGAACCACAAAAGAGTTCACAAAGAGATTTTATGGATTGAATGCAAATTTTCAAAACATTTTAAAGAATTTGCATGTCCGAATTTACAAATGTTTACTCATGCATTTACGTTTTTTCTGTAAACGTTACGTTCTGTGCGTTTTCGGTTTTACGAACGAAGAATTGAGATAAATCCATATTTTACATAAAACTAACAATTAGTTTCATAAAATTTTAAAAACAATTGAATAGAGTTTTTTGTGGATTTTAAGACTGATTGCGACTTAAATAACTATAATGTTTGACCTTAACCTACAAAATCCGCAACTTCTTCAATAAGTAAAAATGATTTTTTAGATTGACCCACTTATGCTCCCGATTTCTATAAGTCTTTGGAATCTTATTATCGTAGCTATGGAAATTCCTTAAACAACACAAGATCATTAACGTGAGGTGCGTCTCCAGAAAGAACCGCATGCTAACGAGATTAAAACGATAATTGTCTTTCATCATCGTAATGATTCGACTACAGTAATCTGAATCACTGAAGGAGTGTCTCGCAGAACGCTCTAATTGTTGCATGCAACAATATAACGAGAACGTAAACCGAACAAAGACTGCAGTACCGTCAGAAGTACATCCACCACACTACTACTTTCCTGCTTCATCACCCCAATTTCGGTTTTTCTGCATAAGGAGCTAAAAACGTAAAAAAAGGGTGCGAAACCCGGAAAAAAGGGTAATGAAGATGTTTTTCCCAAATAAAACTAATTTGGATTTTGTGAAATAAAAAAATTATTATGCGTAAAACAAACCGGACATGGAAATTCTTACAAATGCCTTGGGATCACGGACTTACCATCCCTGGTGAACTCTGACAAATCCCTGGTGACCTTTAAAAAAATTTCCCTGCTGAGCAGAAAAAAACGGGACCCCGATCCCTGGTGGGGTTTCAAATCCCTCCGTAAGAATTTCCTTGTCCGAAACAAACTATTTATTATGACCGTTCATACTAATTAAATCACGATATGAAATCAATATTTAAATATTCATTAAAATCACGAGAGCTCGAGGTCACACACTATCCTAATCACCAAATCGCCTGAAGGAGTGTCTCTCAGAACGCTAATTGTTGCATACAACAATACACAGAGAACGTAACACGAACAAAGACTGCAGGTGGTACACGTCCGCAGAAGTACACTCCACCACACTGCATTACTCACTCAACCCAACACACTCAACTCAAATCCCAAAAACGTCAACAGCTGCTGTCAAAACTTTCTCTTCTTAACTTCAAAGCCCGCATGTGTGATTTAATCCCAGTAGATTCCAATTTTAATTTTAAACATGTCAACTGAAGACATTCCAACGCTGAAGTCGAGGATAGCGGAGCTCGAGGCGGAGGTTTCCAGTTTGAAGGGGGATGGGGGTAACGCGAGGGTCAAGATTGAGAAGATGTCTGCTGAAGTTACTGATTTGAACCCATATTCGTGAGTTTCTTAACTTTCCAAGTTTCGTTTTAATTGTGATTATGATGGTTAAATGAGATTTGATTTTTTTCTTATCAGCCGACTGATGGCCCTCCAGAAAATGGGGATCGTTCAGAACTACGAGTCTATCAGGTCGTATACTGTGGCTGTTGTTGGGGTCGGTGGGGTTGGGTCTGTCACTGCTGAGATGCTTACTAGGTGTGGGATTGGGAAGGTGAGATGATAATCTTATTACTTGATATGTGATAAGCACTCGTTACTACTCTTTTTATGCATTTCTGATAACTACTTAACATCCATATTTTAATACAATTCCAGCTCATCCTCTTCGACTACGACAGCGTGGAGCTCGCCAACATGAACCGCCTCTTCTTCCAACCC
>JAQIXX010001788.1:0-29937 GCA_034700605.1 Willowsia nigromaculata | reverse complement strand
ATGCATTGCAATACAGCGCTTTGATGCATATATGAGCTATTGAAGATGGGCAAAGTTACAGTAATCATCCCTGTATAATTGTACTGGTGGTATCATGGAAAGGGTGAAATTGACATGCCTGTGTATTATTGAAAGCAGAAGGAAAGTCTGATCAGGACACATAACGATGATAAAAACCCTGACACACGTGTAAAGACAGAAAGTTTCAGTTCAGTGACAGCTAAAGAAAAAAAGTAATAATGGAACACGCATTCAATGACAGCGCATGGTTTTGTGGGCCTGTTTGTGCGAAAAAGGGGAAAAGAGTGAAAGCTCCTCTAGAACCATTAAATAAGGAAGGGGGAAAATGCCTACGATAATCATTTGCCCCTTGCAATATTTTGAGTACGCAGACCGAGCATCTAATGTCAACTTTAAAAGACATGAAGACAAACGTGTTTGTGCACGTAAAACGAATTACCTATCTAACATTACAGTCACCTTTCCCTTGATTGCAATCATTTACTGAGTCGTTAAATTGTTATTAAAACAGAGAGACATGAAGCAGAGAGGAAGGAGAAGACTGACTACGACGGAGAATGCATACAAATTATTACGAACACGAGGACAGTTTATGGGAATGGGAAACAAAGAAGGTAAAAAATGAACTAGTTTTCTCGGCAAAAGCTCTGAAGAAGGAGAAAGCGAAATGCAAACAGTTGTTAATTCTACCACTAATACGAAACTTGTCATGTATAAAAGACACACACACATGAGCGCGAAGTTTGTGTGTATGTGCACTTGTTATATTATTGCAAGTTTTCATTTCCAGAAGAATACTTTGTTGTTGTTGGTAGTGGTGGCATGGCGGTTAGAAATGTTGGCTTGTCTGGTAAAGCGCGCGGCGGCAGTATATATAGCGGCATCCAACTAGAGAGTAATGGCAGTAATGTGACATTGTGAGTTCATTGGTTTCCCTTTCTTCTCTCTCAACTTCTCATGTTACACTCTCCCTTGCTTTCTCTCTCTCTCAACTCAACTCTCTTGTCTTTCTCTCTGCTTTCTGTGATGATTGGAAAATGACGTAGTCACACAGTGGTGGTGAAAGAAGAGAAAGCGGAAAAGCATCAACAAGCAGAGTGCACATGAGACAGAGAAAGAATAACTTTTTTCATAGCTTTTTATATTTACTACATACTTTACAAGACTTGGCTGACTAGAGGCTGAAGATACTTGGGTTGTTGCAACAACCCTTTCCCCCACTGAAACATGAGTCGCCAATTTTTTTTCGTCTTCTCTTCTGGTAAATAGAAGAATAAAGTTTGAATTAAGAGGACAGATATTGCTCTACATTTGCCATTTTCAGATGTACACAAACATTGTTCGTAGCAGTAAAAAAGCTAACTAACGACAGCTCCCGCTAAAAATGTACCACAGCACAGAGTGCATTATGGTAGGAGTTTTCCTTTTTTCCTTTAGATCTTGCCCATATAATAACTACGTATTTGAATGGTTTCAAAGAAAGACGGGGAAAGCATAATAGCTTTATTACGTGTTCTATTCTGATTTAGATCCCGAGTAATGGAGCTTCTTCCATAATGTATAAAAGCATCTAAAATGATGGCGAAATGGAGTGCATTGCATAAGATATGCAGGAAAAAACGTGATTCCTGTGAAATTCATGGGGAAAAAGGAATCATGTGTGGAGGGTCGAGAAGCATAATGTATTTCATTTGTTACTGTTAACGTTTCGGCTGTCACATAAGTACACATAACACAAGACTCTGAATTGGTGCGCACACGTATCACACGTAATGAATATTTCTCTTCTTTACCTTTCAAAGAAACTGGCAAGTTAGTATTGTGTTATGAGGGATAAGAGTATATATGACAAATGTGACAATAAAAGCAAAAGAAAGGATATAAAAATGTGTTGCGTGAGAGTTGTGCTGCCTTGTTGGCTTTCTTCGAAACTTTCCTTTTTCCAGGGCCTTTAGCAAGAGGAAAGTAAGGAAGTCATACTGGTGCAAAGATAGAGAAAGCTAGAGAAACGCGAATAAAGAGAATGAAAAGGATTACTCTAAAAGAGCCATTCGGAATGACCATAATATGTATAGCTTTTACATCAAATCCATTTAAAGTAATGTAAGTTTAGGTACTCTACAACTAACAGAATACAAGAGTATGGAAAGATCACAGAGAGAAAGTACAAGATCGAGTGTATAAAGAGTCTCTTACCATCCATTATCTGATTCCGTTTGTGAAAGTCTCCAACATTAAGATCCGTTGATTCCCGCACAGGGTTTTACTCTCTACTCTTTGTAGTATTTGTTTGCTGTTTGAGATGATAATGGATAAATAAATATACAAGTTGTAAGTATAAGTTAAATGGATCCAAGAGAAAATCTTAAATATTTCAAGCATCTCAGGTCAGATCAGATCGAAAAATGTGGAATTCTCTCAATAAAAGCTGAAATTTTACACTAGTTGCATTCCACGGTCTATAAACCTACGTACGTCACGAACAAAGCCTTCTACATGATGAATTATAGCCTTCCTTTGTCGTCATTGAATTTTTCAAGAGAAAAACTGCGAAGAAAATGTTGTAATATCCCAAAATGAAGAGCCAAAGCCAGTGCAAATATATCATTAGAGAAGAACAAACACAAAATAAATTGGAAATCGAACCATTCCTGCCTTCAAGCCACCTCAAAAAAAAACTTCTTCCTGTTGAATTTAACATTTTATTATTTGAGCATTTTCAAGCAATTCTTGACTCGTGTAATGCTGCCCTCTCTCTTTCAAGGATCTTCTCAGCAAGAGGTAGCACCTGTCAGATCATATTTACACGTTTTTCTATGTCATGTAATACTCACGAAAAACCTGTCTGGGTAGATATAAGAGTGATTGATATGATGTGATAAGCAACAAATGTCTATATCTGAATAGGCCTATGCGCAATAGGCAGACTAACAATAGGAGATAAATCATTCTTTGCACACATCTTATATTTAGACAAGCTCATATATTATCCATGCATGCTCTGCGTCTTTTTTACAACAATGCATATAAGATAACATCATGCATCATAATAAAATGATCAGCTTCAAAAAGAACCTGACAGTCAAAGTCGACATCACCACCAATATTTTTTAACTAAAGAAACATTTCTTCTTCGTGTTGAGTACAACATAGTTTTGCACTTGAGTATGTTTTCCATGGCGTGTTGTAGTTTTTATTGCTATAATATGGAGGGGAAGAAGAGAAGCGAAAGAGGACGGATCTGTGTAAGGAGTTTTTATGCTTTCTTCAAAGAGAAAGCTGTACCAGTAGAAGTAGTGGAGACAAAGTGGAGGCAAGTGTGATGTGGAACAATGACACTCTGGTTTTATTATGCCAAGCCACCATTAACATGCATATGCCGAGAAATATCCTTTGTGTGTGGTTTGATGATTATGATGATAGTGTGTTTGTGTACTTCACACAGAAGCAATTTTCTGGAGCATCACACACACACTGTAATTCCACATCTTACGGACTTGTTCAGTGAGATGGCTAATGGTTGTAGTCTGTGTGCAACATTTATTTTCTTTATATCATTATTAAGTAGCGAAAGCTGCTGATTAATTGTTGGTTGTTAGTCTGCGCAATAACTCGTTAAAATTTATTGGTAGGGTGGTTCCACTACTTAATGTTTTCAAAACAGGCGGGTCTTGAGTGTTCTTGTTTGTAACATTTAAAATGTTGCAGAATTTAAAAAAGATTGGTAGTGATAGCTCCACTATTTTAGTATTGTTTTGTCGCTACTTTTGTAAATTCATGTTTCAGAACTTGTTCCATGAAACATGAGAGAAAACTCTTTTCTTCATTTAACTTCTACTTGACTTATTCAAAGCATGGTTAGGATAATGATACCTCAGATCTATGTATAAAAGTGTGGAGCTCAAATTTTTCCTTCTTTGATGATAAATAAACGAAAAAAAACACGAAACTAATGCGCAGTAAGAGATCTGTTTGTTCTATACTCTGGGAAAGGACCGACTTGTCAAATCATGAACGCTTTTCACTCAGTTTGTTAAATTTTATGTAAAGCCTGGGTCGATCCAGGATAGGACATGGATGCAAGCTTGGTGTAAATTTTATTCATATACAAACCTAGATTTGGGGTCGGATGAACCGCAACCACATAGACAAATAACATGTGTCAACATGAGACATTGTATCAATTAAACCTGGAGAAAGAAGGATCAATAAAATGGTACTTTTTGGTGAGACGAATGAAAAAGTCGAGTTGGCACCCGAATTCTTTAAACATAAAAGATTTATGTGCATGGGAGAAAACATACCCCGCGTCGTGCTTTCCAGAGAAACTTTTCATATTTCCGTTGCAAAAAGCTGGCTTTTAAAATGGGGAACGTGTTGGTATAAAAGTTCAAAAGTAGTCAATGAAAGGAGGCAGAAACTGGAAGCTAAACACCTAATTCCTCTATGCCTGTGTAGCAGGCTTCAAAGCAAGCTGTGAAACATTTTAGTCAAACATTCTCGAAAATCCACATCCTCGCCACATTTTGCTGAGAAGAATCCACAGGTTCTTCAATGTTTCTGTGTTCATCTTGTTGTTGTGTAGGACAGAATGAAGGTAGTAAAACTGGTGATGATGTTCATGATCGCCATCAAACGGTATCGCATCTCCCAAATGTGCTCTTACCCTGTTGCTTGCTCTTATGAACTTACTACTACCACGCTCTGCCCTAGTTAAACTTTATATGCGTAGTAAGTAACACATTATTATACCTGTCGGTTGTCTAAAATGTTGTGCTCCTGAAGCTATTACTTTGCACGTTTCTGGGAATAAAGCAATCTACATTAGTCACTACAAAATTAAACTGTTTAGATACCTGTCTCCGGATGGCTGTATATGTGTTCCTTTGTAGGGCAAATTGAGAAACAACCTGAAATTGACAAGAATGTTGAAGAGGTATTCCTTGGAAGTTTTGCTTTGCTTTTGGGGTAACGTAGTATATTTCATAAGAGGTGTGGTTGATGATTTTATACTCAAGCATCTATCAGCATTTACTTTAGTTATATCCAATAGATAATCCAAGTTTATTCGTTGAATTTTCTCTTATGTCAATATTTGCAAGTTACACTCTTATCGTTTAAAACTTCATATCAGATTTCAAAGCGCACTTAATTACCTCTAAGTTGATGAAAAAAAGTCCATGGTTTATTTGAACCAGAGATGTAATAATGCCCTGTAACTGGCAGGCAAATGAGAAAAAAATCCTAGCTGTATATAAAAACTAAAACAAGGATAAAGTTCAGACAGGAGACATGAGCACCTAGTTTTGTTTTTGAAGTCTGCTCAGTTTGCAAAGTTGGATTTTTCATACGTCCGTTTAGAAACGTAACAGTAAAGGAATTGTCGTAGTGTTGAGGAAAAACTTTTTTCACATTTCTCCAAGTTGCTTTTTTATGCCTCCATTGATTTCTTAACCAAACTCAAGGAAGAAGCAGCCAGACAGAAATTGTGCCAACGTAAGCAAGTACGGAAGCAAAAAAGAAACTGTAAAAGTTTGAGAAAAACTTTTTCTCCGGACTTGCGAATAAGTTTACTTGCATATTACATCTTTTGAACAGTAGTTTGGGAAAATAAAATCTCTAATCCACGTATACAAACATTGCCTTACAATATTGTTTGCATGTAGGTAGGCGTCTAGTGTTAAAAGATGGTAGGTGGAAAATGCCAAAGACTAGCTTGCATGTAAACGTCTTCTGCATGATGAATCGAAGGAAGTGCATGTGTGATGTGTATTCTTTAATTCCATTGAAGTTTCCCTGTGGGAATAGCGTATAGAAATTCATTGATAAAGCGCTGATAAGAACGCTAGTCAGCAGTAATGGTGATGAATTCGGTAAATGTGGAGTATTGTTTCCATAGTTTCACTTTCCATTGATAAACATTTTAAAATGTTACATAATTAGAAATGTAATATGTGATGTTTATAAGAAGTAATTGAGATTACTCTATCAAAAATAGTCATTAACCCAATTGAAGTTTCAATGTATAATGCACACAGCTTTTCATATTGAACTATCAATACTAGCAGACATTTAAATTGTGATAACATAAAAGCTTGGATTTTTGCAACTCCAAGAGTGCATTGCTTCAGCGAGTCTACTACCCTATATATTTTGATACATGTCAGGTTTCTTAATAATAAAAAGAAAGGGTACATAAACTTTTCGTTATTAACTTTTTTTACTTGGATGGTGGGCTCGAATCGTATTATTTTGTTGCATTTTTTATCATTGTGTACTGCAATTTTAGGGCGGAATATTGTAATCTGTGTAGGCCATAATAATGATAAAATGGTAATACAAAGCAAAGGCATGCAGTATTTGGTATTCAGCTTTACAATTATGTTTCTCTCCACGAATATATACAAGGATGGCCTGTGAATTTTGAATGTTTTTTCATGCCCAGAGCATAAAATTTTAATGTGTAGGGACGAACACTGACTTCCATTTTTAGCCCAAGCGTTGTAAAGCGATGTTAAATTTCATATTACGTAATATCTCGGTTTCTCGTACTCTAAACCGTAGTAGTCGGAGTATTCAAAAGGTGATATTTGCCGTGAAATTTTGATGTTTTATTATTGATTGAAATAGACTCTCTGTTAAAGTGCAGTTTTGGAAATGAGTTAATTCGAGTTGAGACTCTATTTCTATATGAAACCTTTTAAATTTTGAAAACCCTTAATTGATATGGTTTCAGTTATCCACAGACGACAGGTACTACATAGTCGAAATGGTCGAGAATGTATTAAACTTGTAGTATGTGTTTACTTACGTTGGAGACAAGTATTATGCAAAAATTTCCGAAGCAAATTTTTGTTTAAAGTTATATGCAAACGTTATATGCACGTGCTAATGATCAAGGAAGTCACCTGACAAGTTTCTTTTCAATTCAATCAAAATCAAAGTCATATCTTTAAAATGAAAACATTATTAGTTTAGCGACAGTGTAGTGGTCGGCAGCATTTGATTAAAAGTGCATGTGTCAATTTCATTTGATCATTTTTCCTCGAGCATTTTCTTGTTTTTCTCAAACGATTCTATCCATCTGCTCAAAAATATCGCTGTGTGGAACATTGCGGACACGTAGTGTTTAGATTGGACTTGAATCCCTAGTAAAATAGACGTGTAAGTTTTGTTTGTCTGTACGTGGTTTATAAAAGGCTCAGGGCTGCAAATGGATGCCACAAATAAAAAGCCATGTTGCTCTAGTTCAGGAAGAAACAGTACTGTTGCAGCAGAGAAGTGAAGTTCTTTTGGTGTTTGTGCCTGAAGCAAGAGCAAATATAAAAATCAAAGTAGAATGAACCTAGCCATTTTGCCCTTTTCTTTGGCGAAAAATAAAGTCCTAGAAATTGACCATATAGCAGTTTTCTCACGTCCTGCTCATGCTTGTGTTTCCACTAGTGTTTACAAAGTACTTCTCTCTGCCAACGTATGTATCATGAATTTTCACTCGGTTTTACCTCGTATACACCGCATTTTGATTGAGTCTGTGTTTGTTCATCTTTAGTTGTTGCTGTCGAGTTATTTGCGGAGTACCTCATCAAACGTCCTTTGACATTCATGCATCTCCAAGTGAAGTTTTAGTCGGATAACAACAGTGATTTCCAAAGCTGTTGTACTATTCGACAAATTTCTAAAATATCTATACAAAAACTACATCTATAACTGGAAACTTTAGAGACGCAACTTTTGCTACCGTACGCAGGTAAATACGAACACAAATGTAAATCATTTATGGAAGTTCATTTTTGCGAAATTCGTCTCTTTGTAGGAAACATTGCGCAAAATTTACATTACGCAATAGCAAAAAATCGTGAAATGCTATGTATGTTTGTAAATACTACACAAAATTTAATTTTGCAAGTTTGCAAACAGCAAATCTTAAAAGATTTGAATGTGTCCATATAACATAGAAATTTTTCTATCTGTCAGCCAGCAACTATGTCATTACTGCAGTACTAAAAGTCTTATCGATTTATGTACAAAAGTAATTTACGTTCATTGCGAAATGTATATAGCTGATATGAAATGTTTTTGTAATTTGTTTGAAGAAACATGGCTTCTGGTATTTTACTAAATAGTTTGCATTTTCAAGTCTTAAAAGTCTTTTAAATTACTATTCAAAATTAAGTATTCCAGGATTGTAAACATCATAAGCACTTTTTCGTGCGAATTGAAATTAAATTTGAACAATTGCGTACTACGTGTTTTGGCAGGTAAACAAATTGCTAACACCACAAATTATACATATACTGCGATTACATTTGTATGTGTTGAGTAGATTTAGCTTTTGATCTTATCATTAATGCCTTTTATTCTTCAAACATGTAAATTAGCAATGTATTGTCCACATTGCTACTCATTTGTCTGATCGGAAACTTCAACAGCAGTACAACGTTATCAGATATCAGAGAATGAGTTAACATGGTCAACATTCGATGAGATTATATGACAAATTATAAAGTTTACACAGAATATGAATAATGTATATTGATTAAAAAAGGCAATCCAATCCAAAAGACAATGCAGTCTAAACTAGTCGGGTGTAAACCCGTAACAAAAACTACTCAGAGAATATTCATTTGCGCATCCAAAATTTTATGAATGCCTATTGCCATTTCCATTCTATTACAGCTTCTTTTCTTTAGGTTCACCCCGTTGACCTATTGACCCCATTTTCCATAGGGAAGGTCCTCTTGACCTAAGGTATACGTGTGTCAACTTTGAAGTCAGTAGGTAAAAGGGCACGGGAGTTATCGTGTCGGCAGACAGACAGGCAAACAGACAGACTTGAACGAAACAGAAACTACTTAACAGCATAAATGCTTTCAGTAGTTAATAATCTTTAGCCTGTCTGAATCCCTACTGCTGATAGGTGTACCCGTACTGTTTTCAATTTGCAAAGAACCAGTTGCACACAGATTTCATCTGTGCGAGCATGACCGAACGACAAAAGGTTCAAACTGGTGTGGAATCGAGTCCCATAAATCTTCAAAAATTTCTTTGCTGTCATCCATTACATTGCATTACCTCTCATTATGAGTGGTGTTGCTGTAATAAAATTATATTCAATCACAATCTGAAAGCAATAATGAATAGATATGTAGGCATACCCTTATTCCCTTTTTGCAACACCACCACTCTCATGAAATTATTAAATAATAGGAGAATAACACGCTAAAAGAAAATCGATGCGCACAAGAGTTCTTTTTGGTAATTGCAATGAAGCCTAATGATGTGGGAAATGAATTGAACAAAACGAAAGGTTAAATAGCAACGAGGAACGAGTAGTTTTCGGCAATATGCTAATGCGGATATAAACAGACAAAATACTTTTGGCTATCGGCAAACAACAAGTAATAATAATATCAGATCAGACATCTTATCGTCATCATCATCAACCAACAACAACAGCAAGTTGAATTTTATCAAATAAAAATACCTAAACGAAGACACGTAGCAGAGCGTGCATAATACAACGAGCAACAGGACAGGAAAGAACGACATGATCACTCATGAAAAGTTGACATTTTTAGTTTGCTTTCTTGTTTAATCTGTATATGCCATCATCATGCTGCAAGAATTTGATGCGATGTAGTTTTGGTTTTGCCAATGGCAAATCAATCGAGTAGAGAAACCCAGACATCAGTATCTTTATAATCCCATGAGTCAATGAGTGTATATATGGCCATATCTGCAAGATAAAAATGGCAACGACATTCCTCGATAATCTTTTTAATCATCAGCAGCATCATGTCAGATTTTATTATTTATTTTTGCAGCAACATCATCGTCACACACACACAGCAACGGAAGAGGTATATAAACTGCTAAATTAGAAGTGTTTTCCTTTGCTGTCCACTTGCAACAACTCATCCACTACAAGATAAACATACACAGAGAGTACACACATCCTCTATTCACCATCATGAAGATCATAAATATTACAAGATGTTGTGTGTTTCTCTCTAGTTTATTTTGACTTGCTCATTTAAATAACTCAGATTATTGTTTGCGCTGATGTCCTCTATAATATTTATAAATAGATTTTGTTACCTGTGTAATGACGGTCTGTGTGTAATAGCGTTGTTTATTAGCAATAAAACCAAAAATTACCTTAATCCATCAACAAGCGAAACATGACAAAATAAAAATGTCTTACAATTTTGTGATGTGAGTATGTGAGCCATAGGTCGAGATAGTTTAATAGAGTGAGTTCATTTTATAAAAAGTGTACCCATGCTTTTTTTTGCATTCAAGCCAAACTGTTTTCCGAGTAAGTGAACAAAGTTCTTCAGTTCATAAAAATTATGAGAATGCAACAATGTTTCAGATCAAGCCGAACAATATAAGCATTGATTTTTTAGAAGACGCCCAATGACTTTGTTTTCTGATTGTTATGCTGTGAAGCGATTCAATACGGCGCACTAATTTCATCATCACAATCTAACACTGTATACCTTGCATAGAAATAGTGAATAGGATATATAATTTAATATCGAAGTAGAACCTGAGTAAATCACAAGTATGTTCATGTTTTGTACCCGAAAATTGAATTTTCTAGTAGGGCCTTAAACTAACAACACACACTTAAATCGATATAGAATCCTTAGGAAATGCTGTAACGTAATACGAAATGACTTTTGTGGGGTTGTCCTGCCTGCTTCGTCTTCTTCTTTCATAAACTCTATATCCTCTCTTCACATTGTTTGGAGACATCATTTCATCTTTTGGTGTGTTGAATTCATTTTTCGAAGTGGAAAGAGGAGTGGTATGTAATAAACGAATTCAAAAGCTGATAAAAGATTGTTACGAGTGAAGATGTGGGGAACTTTATGATTAACTCTTTCCCAAAGAAAATGGCAGGTTTGTTGAAGTGCATGGTAGTATGTGAGTCTGGTGATGTTTAGTGCTTTCTCGTATTCTTTCCTCACCAACGTTTTCATCTAAAACAAATTAGCTCTCTAGAGGACTTCATCTCATCCATCCCCTCAAAGTGCTCGACATGTACATGTGAACATTTTTTTCAGCTAAAAGGACTTCGTTAAGCTGAATGTTTCGTACTCTTTTCCTCCATTATCAAGAAATCTCCGAGCCTTTTCATTGAGTGAACATGCACTCCTCCTCTTTCCCATCTTGTCCTTCTCTTTTTCATGCTGATATTCTTCGTGGAACGTGTACTGTGTACCTTCCATATAGAGAATAATACACAACGCTTTTGTGTCTAAATGAGTCTCTTCTACCTTCTCAACTCGAGCAAGAACGGTCAAAAGACCACTCTTTTTATTTCATTCCTGGGCTACAAAATTTAATTTCAAAAGCTAATTTTGCGACTGCTCCAATTTAAAGAATCTTCACTCGAGAAAGGATTGTGGGCCTTTGAAGAAGTGAAAGTATATATGAGGGAGTCTGTTTTAAGGAAACAGTCAGAAAAGTTTAGATCCATCAGTTTTCCTATTCCTTTTAATAAGACGTGTTCTCTCTGGAAAAGCGTGAGATACGGTCCTAGATAAACTTAAGTGCTACTTTACATCAGGTCAGCAAACAATAATTTGCTTCTTTCCAACACATAAATAAAAGCCCATATCTACCTATACACTTCCGTCAGCCACCATTGCCAACAACAAAACGCAATCTATCTTGCAGTTAATGTACGTATTTATTATATGTGTCAGGCAGTATACGCCTTCAACCTTCCACGTGAAAAGTTCTTACGACGACTTCCCTCCATTCTTACTTGCAAGTAGTTATAATAACATGTCTGAAAAGGAAAGTGTTCGAGAAGAAACTTATTTTAGCGTGACCACTGAGCCATAAAAGTTCTTCAGTTTTAATTAATGATGATGTTGATGGAAGCGTGCGACTGAGACAGTTATGTGTTTCAATTGAGAATTTTCCAACAAGTTTGAGATGACAATGGTAGACAATAAAAGGAAAATATAGCCAAATAAGCTAGAAAATATATTCATTCATGTGATATGAAGTGATAAATAAAGTTAAGATGTGAAAAGAATCTAAAGTGTTTTTACTATAGCTTGAAAAGGAATCCATTTTGAACTATTTAATAAAGTTTGGTATAACATTTATGAAATAGAATATTTAATTAAGTGATGGGCTCGCTGACTTAATACAATACATCTACAAATTGGTACCAAATTATTTTTGGCCATCATTAACTGTAAATTACATGTCATTTACAAGCTTTATCTCCAGAACTGGTGTACTTAACTGAAAATAATTAATCGACAAGCCATTTTTAACTTTGAACAATTTAATAAATGTATTAACTGGGATAACCACCATCTGCAGAAAATCTATTTATAGCCCAGCTTACAAAAATGGCAGCAAGAACATGTCAGTGACTTTGTAGAGTCCACTTTTTAATGTCATCATCAAAAATCTGGATAAAAGGATGAAAATAATGTCTTTCCCTTTCTGCGGCTGATACTCTTAATATTCATTTCATTCCTTTACAATATTATTATATATTGCAAATCGCCTGTATAATATGTTGTGCCTACTTAATCTCTCTTGGGGAAGATGATGTATGGACTTGGTCGCACTAACAGAGAATTTGTGCTACACTGAATTAATTTTAAAACTCACCATTTAGCTATATGGTTCAGCTAAAAATGGGAGCTTCTTGCGTTAAAGATGATGCCTCCTCAGGTAAAACTAACAACACTTCTCGAAAATTGTCTACTTTGTATCGTACTGCTACAATTTATTGTTCTGCTTTTTTACATGTTTGTACGCAAAAAGTAAATGCATAGAAATTGTATTGACTGGCTAAAATTGCAATAAGGATATGCTTATCATCATAACATAATAAACGTATATGAGAATTCTGTAAAATGAAATCCCAGTTATACGTTGTCTTATACATGTACATACAAGACAACATGTAACTTAATCCATCATATACCATACCTGCCACTTGACGGGACTGAAAATTGGAATGAACGAAAATTTCCCGTAGGACGTTTGAATGTGAACGACAAATAGACTTTTAGACATCTCCCGAAACCCAAAATAGCACAAAATGTTTGCTGCTGCATGTACGTTCGCCATAAGCTTTTGAATGAATCTATTTTGTTTTTCACGGAATAGGTTTGTAAGTCAATAAAATTCAGAAAGAAAATACACGCCGAGTTAAAGGCGTATTTGTGAATGATAAAAACAGGCAGAGTAATATTAAAGGCAGTGAAAGTTTGTTTATTTATTTTTACACCAATGACTAAGAAAAACAGATCCAGATTAGCGAGATTAGCTGCTATAATGTATGTATGATGCTGATTATGTTGCATGACATACATTTCAGTATTACAGTGCTTCCTTTGTAAGCATTTATAGTACTATAGATCTTTCATTGCCAGAGCTTAAAACTTGTAAACTTTGTTCCGAATTCTGTTCTAAATTTAATTGCTTTGCACCTTTTCATTATAAGCTACATAATATGTAGTTGTGTGTGTAAAGCTTTAAAATAGCGAAATTAGTATGATAACTTTGATGACAGCCATAACATAACTTTCCAAATAATTTACTTTCTATTTTGTTCTGGTTCACAGTTAATGCTGCGGACATGGACCCAGGTAAGACCTCATTTTCATTTTCAGTTTCTATAAACTCATTTCTTGATAAATTCAATTGAGTGAAAACTCTAGTGCTGGTCTAATTTAATGATGTAGACAAAATTGAGGAATATCTCCTCCAAAATCCCCAATTCCTCGACGCACACGTGACCAAAAATGTGGACCAAGAAACACTGGAATGTTGGCTTTTGGATCGCCATAAGGTGGCGCAGAGCAGGAAAAGCAGCTTGTCCCGATGGAAATTCGGTGCTGCTGGAGGGGCAGCTGCGACCGCTGCAACAGAGCCAAAGAAAAATATGCTACAAGAGTTGGCAAAGTCCCTTCAAAAGAACAATTCCAGGGAAGGGTCAGTAATGTGGGAGCTCGCTGTTTGCATTGCAAGTGCTGTCTCTGCGGATACCTTCATTCTTTATTTAACGGACAAACGTGACGGAACGCTGTGTAAATTTAACCTAGTTGTAAACAACGGAGCAATAGTGTCAATATCTTCCGTCTCATCGTCCCCTCAGTCCAACAATGCCAAGTAAGTGCTCGCTCATGTGTTGCATGAAATATATATGCTGGCTGGAATGAAATTCCACTTGTGGAATTTCTCTGGACATGTACTAGTCCGAAATTGGAAAGTAAAAAGAGTGTGTCTCAGCACTAATATACTAGTTGGGGCAATGTGAAAACTCGGATAAGTTGAAAGGGAAAGAAAGATGACACCAAGGTTTCTCCTTTTCGTTTCCAAGAATTTGCTAGTTCCTGTTACCATTGTTGAACGAAAGTATTATCACCACCTATTTGATCGTGTCGGATGGCATGTATTTTTCAAATGAAATATCTTATCCGAGTTTTGCTGACTGGCCGTTGGAATTCTTTACAACTCTCATATACTTCTGAAAATGTGAACCACGCCACTGTTTTCTAACAAAATTATCCTGTCATAAAGTTTGAAGTCTTACACTTCCAACAAGTCATATATGGTGGTGGTGGTGGTCATGACAGAAATCTCCTTTGGCGACTTTCACCAGGGTTTAGATATGACTTTTGGAATTATGTCCATGATATGCCCACTGTCCTTTAAAAAGGCTTTCCTCGTATGGAACCCCAAGTTTCCGGGGTCTTAGCTTTGAAGACTATCTTCACACACAATGCACGCAAGTAGTAAGCAGTTTACCATTATGTTACATCATGATGATAGATGTTTTTGCGACTTCTGTAGTTGATTTACCTAGATTCATATTTTTCCAAAGATTTTTAATATCCCAACTTATTCCTTAGTCATGCAATATTTTCATGACGATGATGATTGGGTGGCGCATATCATCGTACGTTTCTTCCAGCAGCAGTAATGGAGCCACATCTTTACCACATTTTCTTTTCTCAACTTTTCCAGCTTTCATGTCATCGTAAATCATGGTTTTATTTTCCCCAGCGGCCCACGCAAAGCGTGCGGTTGCGAGGTTGCGACTACAAGACCAGGCTCAAGTCATGCATTTTTTTCAACGATAAGGGAAAACGATACATTTTGTAAAAAGTACAGTAAAACAGGACGGGCAAGGCAGGTTGCGATTATCATTTTATAATAAGCTGTGAATAGATCGAAACTACACGTACTTTTTTATTACTGCAACTTCAACAAAGCTGCTGGCAACAGCACAAAATAGATCATCGGTTATACAGAAAAATTGCATATTATTATGGAATCTTAATGCATTTGATATTTTCGTTTTTTACTGAATCCTACCACTAAAATAGCATCAATGGTGAGATTGTGACTGGTCGTGTCTACTCCATGCGAGAGGGACTTACAATGGCAGCGTACGTCGGTCAGAGACGAGCACCCTTGCGACTGTCACGATCAGAGGCAGAAGCAAGATTTCCAGAAGGCATTGGAGAAAACGTCGAGTCTCAAAATGCTTATCATATTTACTGTCATCCCATCATTCGAGCCGATGGGGATTTGTCCGGAGTGATTGAATTGCACCGGAATAACATCAACTCCCCATTCTACGCAGAGGATGAGGAGGTAGTCAATAGCTATGTTGTCTGGGGTGGGATAGCCCTCCACTACGCGGAACTCAACGCGGTCATGAATAAATCGAAGAAATTGAATGAGTTCCTTTTGGATGTAGTAAGGTAAACCAACCGGAAAAAAATCTATTTTATTATAAGTCTTAAGGATAGGCGAAAGGAAAAGAAAATTATCACGGGTTGAATGGGCTTGAATCAAGCAACTCAAGTTTGCGTTAGTGGGAAGCGGAGCTTGGCTTAAAAAACACAAAAGAAATGTAGCAAAACACTCGTAAGAGGATTCTCGGTTCAGCTCAGAAAAATAAGTTGGATAAATCGGGGAAGGAAACGAGTGTTTTACGTATGTTCGTTGGAATGAAATTCATCGACCAACTTCCCTTTACACATAGTTCCTCTACACTGTGTACACAAAAGGCCAAAGTATTTCTCCTGCTTTATGATATTATGACGATGATGACGTCTGCACTCTCTTGACTGCAACAACCTTCGTGTTGCTTCCAGTGATCCAATCAATTTGTCATGGTCAATGGGTTTGTCATCGAACCCTAAGTCCAAGTTATATAATATTTACATGAGTTATGGGTTATATATATCCAGGAAAACACACACAAGTGGGTTGACTACCATTTATTATGACACAAAATAATAAACAAATGGACCAAAAAATGAATGTGTTTGATATTTTGTAAGTACGTAAGAAAAGAATAAGAAATTGTAATGCGAGTGCATCTGGCACCCATTGTCATGAAAATCAATGCAGCTTAGTATTGCCGCTGCTTTAAAAACTTATTTTAGGTCATCATCATCGTTGCACTAACCCTTTTACCTTTTATTCCTTTCTTCTTAGGTCCATTTTTCAAGACATGGTTTCGATGGACACTCTGATCAAGAAAATCATGAACTTTGCACAAAAGCTAGTGGACGCGGATCGAGCTTCACTGTTTCTCTTAGATAACAAGAAACAGGAGTTGTACGCTAGACTTTTTGACATGGGAGGGGGTCAGGATCTTGGAGTCTCCCCGGAGAGCCATGCTAGTCAGAATGCCCCAACGAAAGAGATTCGGTAAGATGTTGTTTCCTACATATAACTTATATGAGTGTATTTACTTGTGTGTCAACTAACTTGAGTGAGTCAAGTGTTATTTGAGTATGCTCCTCATCACCTTGACTACTTATAAACCTTTCATACTTTCATGAGAGTATATCATATTGTATGTCTTTTTTTCTTGGAAGCCTATAGTAGAGCACAGCTCATTAGCTCTTTTGCACACAAGTATATTGATTTACATTACGTCCCAATCGGGAAAGTCGAGGAGAAAGTTTGTAAAGACACACTGAGCTCTCCCTGCAACATTAATTCACTTTCATTTCCTGTTCTTCTGTTCTCCTTCTCTCACAGTTTTCCCATTGGCACGGGAATTTGAATCAGTATTCTTCTCCCAACACTTTCAGATTTGCCATTGGAATTGGAATCGCGGGGCAGGTGGCGGCTACCGGCCAGGTTCTCAACATCCCTGATGCATATGCAGATGAGAGGTTCAACCGTGCAGTTGATCAAATAACTGGATATCACACGAAATCCATACTTTGTATGCCTGTTTTTATACGCTCGACTGTGATTGGTGTTGTCCAAATGGTGAACAAGAGGTCGGGGACGTTCACTCAAGAGGACGAGGATGCCTTCCAAACTTTCGCCGTTTATTGCGGGCTTGCATTGCATCATGCCAAACTTTATGACAAGATACGTCGTTCTGAACAAAAGTTCAAAGTGGCACTCGAAGTTTTGTCATATCATAACACTTGCAATGAGGATGAATTTGAAAAGTTCAAAGCGGTGGGGGTTCCTCACACAGTGATTGGATTGGACGAGTACGTCACTTACATTCAGAATAATAATAATAATAACAACAAGAATACATTATATGTCCAATATAATATTTTCATTTAGTCTATTAGGCTTGAGTATGGATGACATATACATTAGCGTTTTACTTTTCCCAACCTTTTATTCTATTCTCTAGCAACAATGCACAAAAATAATAGTAAAGTGGAGCAACTAACTATTATAATAAGTGTAATTTGCTCTACGCGTTTTCTTCTCTGTAGGCCACATCAAAGCAACCCAAAGAACAAAAGAAATGGCCCATTATTAAAAGTAAAATGTATCCAGTCGTGTTATTACGATACGAGCACTCCGGGATGAGGAATGTATGAGTACTAAATTTTACCAAGTTTCCAGATAAAT
The DNA here is from genome assembly GCA_034700605.1 of Willowsia nigromaculata. Lineage (NCBI taxonomy): Eukaryota > Metazoa > Arthropoda > Collembola > Entomobryomorpha > Entomobryidae > Willowsia > Willowsia nigromaculata. Next base: position 12,018 of record JAQIXX010001788.1, on the reverse strand, counting down.
CTCGAACATTTAATAAATAAGAGTGTTGTATAAGGCCATATAGCCCAAATGGCTCCTCTCTTCAAAGACTTTTTAAGCCTATTTGCACTCAATCATTCGATAAAATCTTCCTAATGAGTTTCCTTTTTATCTTTTCATTTCACTAATTTTTACAATAAAAGTCCCTGTCGGTGGAAACAAAAGTTTTGCTCTGAGGACACAATAGCATGTGTGAAGAATAGGCATACTTGTAGTAAAACTTTCACTGTTTAATACCGTAGTGGAAAGGAGACAAGACAATTTGTGCAGAATAGAAAAAAGTTTGCCCCGAGTTCGATGACTTAATCTAGTAGATAGATAAATTGGTCTAATGAGCTAATAAATATTATGATGGCAAAATGAGAGGGCAACTCTAACTCCATAATACTCACTTCTTTACAGCTTTTACTTTGTGCCCATGTCTGTGGATGACAATCAGAAGATTCATTACACTCTGTACATGTTTATTGACCTGTTTGGCTTGGTTCGTTTCGACATTGACGAATTGTACAGATTCGTTTTAACTGTGAAAAAGAATTACCGACGTGTTCCATGTAAGTTGAGCAGTAACATCATCAAAATAATATTGAGTGGAAGTGCAGAATTCATGATTTTTTATTGCAGATCATAACTGGCAGCACGGGTTCGCAGGTAATTGATATTGCACTGATTAAAAAATTGCATGCTAGCTTAGAAGTGGGTTCTAAAATTGTCATATTTTCCATCTTTTAGTTGCAAATTCCATGTACTGCATTTTGAAGAAAAGTAGCGCTTTCCGACCACTTGAGGTAACTTATTGAATTGTAATTTCAAAGATTGATTTTTCATAATATTATTTTAACCAAAATTTGTTCCATAGTGTTTAGCTCTGTTCATTGGTTCCTTGTGTCACGACCTGGATCATAGAGGTCGGAATAATAAATTCATGAGTGACGTAGGCTCCCCGTTGGCTGCGATTTACACAACTTCCACCATGGAACACCATCATTTTAATCAAACTGTGACAATTTTGCAACAGGTAGCGCAATACGTAGGTACACGTATGTTTACTGTGTAATCTGCCAATTAGAATGCAATGTATTTGAGAAGATTGGTTCTATGAATTTGAAATCTAGGAGGGCCACAACATATTTTCCAAATTGAGTTCTGAAGAGTACAAGCAAGTTCTTGGCAACATAAAGCATTGCATTCTTGCCACTGACTTGGCACTGTTTTTTCCTAACAAAGCAAGACTGCAAGATATAGTGGATAGAGAAGCATTTTCCTGGGGACTTCCAGATCACCGGTAAAAAGGGATTTGGCAATAATTTATTTGCCACTTGACTATATATACACGCTTTACTGCATATTACACTCTTAAGTACTTTCTCTCTTCAAAAGTTTTGATTGATCCCCTCTGCTTCTCCCTGTTTGTATATGATTTTGACTAAAATTGAGCTTTCTCTTGCCCTGATTGTGAAACTGCCTGTTACAAGCTTTGTTTTCACTGTTTCTATCCAGGCTGTTGATCGAGGCTATAGCCATGACTGGTGCAGACTTGTGTGCCAGCTCAAAGCCTTGGGAAGCCCAACGTGAAACGGTGCGAGTAATCTTTGAAGAGTTTTACGAGCAAGGAGATTTCGAGAAACGAGCAGGTCGTATTCCTATTCCGATGATGGATAGGGAAAAGCAAAATGAGCAACCGGCGAGTCAGGTATGTACAAGTGTTTTGCATACGCTTCCCACACTTTTTAGACTTAATATAAGCCCCACTAGGCCAAAATAAATAAATAAACTGTCAAACAAAACATACACTGCTACATCCAATCTACCCATTAGGTCCAGAAAATCAATCGATAAACTTTTAGGTGCACATAACTTTCTCCCGTTTCATAAGAGTTGGGTTCTCTGCGTGAAAAATTGAGTAGTAATTATAAATAAGTTATGAAATGTCAGTCAACAGACAATAGACTTACCTGGGTCGCTGATTAAATGAAGACAACAAAGGTTTAAACGTTTACCAGAAGCCACGTTTATTTTGTATCATATGAAAGATGAGGTTTTATGTCGGTCTCTATTTCCCCTAATTTTAAGTCAATGTAATTAAACGACATCCCACAATGTTTATGTTCAAATTTGTAGGTTGGGTTTCTGAGTGGCATTTGCATTCCATGTTATAATCTGCTGGAGAAACTTATCCCGGAATCCAGACCGTTGCTGGAAGGAGTTCAGAAGAACTTGGAACGATGGCAAGGGCTTGCCGCGGAACAACAAGCTTTGAAAGACGCTGCTAGAGAAGCGGAGGATGAGTCTGAGCCTCAGGATAAGGAGCCAAGTCCAGCAAAAACGGTGAATGGAGACAGTCAACAAAATGGATCACCCGACTCGCCCACAGAATCCAAGAAAATTTCACCAAAGAAATCTCTACGCAAACAAGAATCTTTAAGTGTACCTGCTAATGATGCGAAGACAAGTAGTAGTAATAGACCTACGTAAGAACACCGATGAAACTATTTAATTTCAATAAAATTTCATGATGAATAATACAAATTAAGTTTAATTATGCCGCGCTTACTGGCAATGATGGAGTAACTTTTTCGTGTGGGAATAATTTAGAATCGTGACAGTCCAAATACATGAAAATATTTATGTGCATTGAATATTGAACAACTGAAAAATATATGAGTGTGTTGTGATGTGTAGTTTTATCTTTTCTGTTATGTAATTATAAATATGCAATGAAATTTTAATATTGATTTAGTGTACAAATATACATGTATGAATTGTAGCTGTTGTATCGTGGAAAATATTTATGACAGATTTAGAAATGTCAGTTTGATTGAATCAATTATTCAGCAGTACTAGTTTCACCGGCTGCTTTCCGTTAATTATCACTGAATTTTTGGCAAATTTATTTTCCAGAAATGTAGACAATACGAATGTTACTAGCACATGTTTTGCATTACACTTGCCATATTATATGCCATTGGACGTGAACGTGCTTGGTTTTTGAATAAAAATTGCAAGCTAAATTCTCTCTAAACTTCCATATCCAACATTTCTTCTGTGTGCATAACCACTACATTATGCCTAATTATTATTTTAAATAGAAACACGTTTATTTTTAGGAATGCATGAGTAAAATATGAAATGTAAATAACCTTCAAAAATTGAAGTCTTATACGCTTTGTTTAAATGCAATGGCTTAATAAACTGGTTTTAATTATTTCTTCAGTAGCGTTAGCTGGTCTACCGGAAAAATAAAATTGATAATCTTGATGTACCCACAACAACACCTCCAACGAATTTTACGACCGTAAATTTTCGTATGTCTAATAAAGTTCCAACTTTGACGCACAGAGGTTGAAACGATCTTAGGCGCATTTTAGCAGACTTATCTGGAAACACTCCTTTCTTTGAACTCCCAATAAAATAAGACGAAAAATGGTGAAGATCTCCAGCCAGCTTGTATAAAATCATTTGAAATGCAATCGTTAAAATAGACATCATTGGGAGGATCATTTTTTCTGCAATACTAATATTGTGGCCTGTTGAATGTATCATTCGAATTGTCCCAATGTTTCCGGCAAACGTCAGAGATATAACGACAAACAGTTCTAAAGGCATGTATGTCGCAACTGTGCCGTTGTAGTGATTGTGCAAAATTTGTATCGATCGATAATGGTGACGCAACTCGGACAATTTCAAAATCCCTTTTTGAGTGTTTCGTCTGTATGAGAAGAGAAAGCAAAAAACAATTGCATAAATAATTGCGCATTTCTAAACATGAAAGTGGATCATGTCAAGCTGACAAATGAGATTATAATCACATTGTCTCCAACGTTCTTACTTGAGCATGATTAAATAATCTCGCGTGCAAAGAAGATGGACGAGATGAATAATTATGTAGAAAAGTAGTAAAGTCCAGTTGATGCCTGGCATCGCAATTTCATAAATCACACAGAACACGATTATCGCAGGAAATTTCTCTTTCCAACATGGGGGAATTGAAGAATACACAAATTGATAGCTTTGCCGGTTCAACATGAATATTTCAACATTGATCAGAGTATTCAATACTGCGCCCACTAAGAAGGTGACGACTAGTAAGTCAACCAGGCACGGCTTCCTTTGAACCGCACGTCGACATTTGGCTGTCAAAATTTCAAGGTTTTAATTCAACTGTTTTAAACTTGAATATATTTAAAATGCTATGCATACCTGATATGCGTGCTCCAGGCATTGATGCAAAGGATCCAAAAAATTTGAATAGCCCATTACAATAGGCCAACACCTCAAAACGGCTAAGGAACAATGTCAAGTGGAGCCAACAAAACATCACGTATCCAAGGGTCCATCCAAAATGAATGAACAAGAGGAAGAACTTTTGGTTCTTAGATTTACACGCTTGGTAAAACCTCAGTGTTATGAAAATTGCATGAAAAATTGTTGCTACAGTCACCACTTTTGTTTGAACTTGTTTGATATCTGAGGGTGACAGACGCTGCAATGCAGCCGAAGCCACTCCATCTTCTGTTTTAGGTCTTTTAAATGGAAGACATCCAAAGGAGCACAATGCCCCATAAACTTTCTTCAACTCTTTTGTAGTTCTATTCGGTAACATCCCAAGACTGTGAGGCAGAAAATCAAATACAGTTGAAAAGTTTACGATCAGCAATTTTCATATAATATTTTAGGCACCTTTGCAGTGTTCATTTATATTCCAAATAATACTCTTTCGTTTTTCAACAAAGCCTCTCAACAAACTGTTGTTTTTATTTTTCATGAGAATACACCTCACTGTCACTATATCCTCAACATTTAGAGCTGAAAATAATGCCATACTTTTTCTTCGCCCCCGTCATGCAAAAAATGTTTGTTCTCTCAGTTGTCTTGTTTGAGCGTATAGTAACATACCTAATAAACAAGTAAACTATAACATAACCTTAGGGGACAAGGTTTTCCAAAATTAAGTTTGTCAAAGACTCGCCATTTATCTATGCATGTTGTCTTCATAATTGATACTATCACAGAGGCTATATTCAGTATTAATCGAATATTCACATTCCTAAATATTTTATTCCATGAAAGCATTGGGGGTGTCTAAATAAATAGATTAATGCAATTGAACATAGTTCATGAGAGAATCGAGAGATTATCCGGCTTAATATTTCGATATATAATTGCAAATTGGAAAAGCTCTACAATTCCAGTATACATAAAATTCCGAACAGAGCTCGATACACGGCACGCTACCAGATCCACGGACGAGCTTCTGATCTGGCTACGTTAAATTATGAACGAACTCAATTTTGAGAAAAAATTAAGATTGGCCATCGTTCTTTCATGCAATCAAACATAAGATTGTTATTACAAAAATATATAAAGCATTAAGGCTTAATGATTAAGCATTCATGTGCTTACTAATGAAAAAATATTATAGAGTATAAAACCCAAAACAAATACTCGCAAAGTCTCCAAACTATACTGACACATTTTTTATATAAACAAGGCAAGCAGATAAGTTACAGGTACGATGCAATCGGTGAGAGTTTTAGGTCTACGCGCAAGAAGAACCACCTCCAAATTACCAACAGCGGTCAGAACAGAGGCCATCAACTTGATTTTATTTTAACAATTATAGCTAAATGAAAACATTTTCAATATCGGTCTTCGTATTTGTGTAGCCCAACTCAAACACGGGCAAACATTCTTACATGACATGATATTGGTTTAGTTAGTGTTAACGAATTACGTTCCTATGTTCGTTTAAATGCATTTTCTGAACTAAAGCAGTTTCCATGCATCCATAATTTAGGAGCAATCTTTGAAACGTCAGCCGAAACCAGTAAAAGGGTATATTTATACCTTTGGTACATGTTCATATGTAATTTCTAATTGATAATGCAGAGAGATATTTCATACAACAGTTGATGACATACTTTTATCAATTATAATTTTACAATTAAATGTAAATATGAATGATAATGCTTTAAAAGTAACAATGTTTAAACAGAAATTGAAACATTTTGCTCTTATCAAAATTCCTCACGAAATTTAATCATTTAATTGAAAAAAAAAAACATCAAAATTTCTAATATTATCGCAATTTGTTCACCAATTTGCCATGTTTTATTCATAAAAACATCATGTCACAAAGGAAACATGTATGTTTTTCAGTTTCATTATCCATGACAAATATCGAAATGTTAGCATTCATTCACATTCTTGAAAGAATGTTATGAAAAGAAACAACTCAAAATAGAAATTCACACGAATACTTCCTACCTTGACTTGAAAAGCGTTTCTATCTTTATATTACATTTTTTTCATACAATAACAGTTGCATCTTGATGAACATGATATTTTTAAAGCACACGTTACCTTCCCTGTCATCAACCATCTAAATCTAATCTTATAAGCCTACGTCATTGATACTGTATAATATTGTAGAATATATATATAGCATTTGAAACTTAAACTTACGATTAGATGTTTAACACTCATAAAAATTAGTGGAGCCCAGATTGTCTGGACATTACCTCATCAGCATTTTACATTGTCTGCGAGATTTTAATGAACTACAGGTCGTGATACGCGACTAGGTTTTTAAGAAAATTTCCTTGTTGATGGGAACCATAAGCTTGTGATGCTGGGATCTTGGGAAATTTAGTAAATATATGCCTCATCGTACAAAATCTCAAGATGTATGACTAATCCATAACTATACATATGTGTTTTGAAAAACAAAAGATAAAACACCGCAGAATTCCATTATAAATATCGTACGTGCACATAGATATAATGATGAAATCCAGTGTTTGTGGTAGTTACTGGCTAAGGTAAGAAAATTTACAATTCCGCAGATTGCATAAATCTCCTTATCTGTTATGACCACATACATTTATACATACAACCTTCGTGTTTACATAGGTAGGTAGGTAAAACTTTGCTTAACAGAATGCCTAAAATAACTTTGACTTCAATGGTTTGCATATTGTTAGCATGGATGTGGTAACGCCAAGCCATACTAAAACTGCGAGTTGGTTGAAACCTGCGGTGATATTTTAATTTTAATAGACAATTCCCTTCACTGGAAAATCCAAACCAGATTTTATGTTCATACCAAATTGATGCCTCCGAGGAAAGAAATTGATAAGGAAACATATATAAGAATCGGAATGATTCCAAAATCTTAGAAAAGAAGAATGTAGTTCAAATTTTAATATAGTTGATTTGATTCCATAAGTGCATAACAAACAGTGTATGTGTGTCGTGTCAACGATTTTGGTGCTACAAACTCCAAACTAAGATTTTGAAGATATTGCAATATGCCTCTTCCGGTTACACTTCACCACAATATTGGAATCGTAACAACACAAAGCGCTAATATCGAATCAAATTTGAAATTAGTCACATTCTGTTTCAGAGAATTTAAAAAGAAGAATAAATACTATTTTAACTCTGCAAACTTTAATTGATAGAGAAACTGCATTGATCTAAGTATTGTATCATTGCCTAAGTAAATTAATAATTTAATATTAACAAAAACTTAAGTAAAGTGTTCTAAAAATTACAACTTGATCAATGCAAAATAATGTTCAACACGACCATATTAATAGTGACATGTTTAATCTGCACATTTTGCGTGCTTTTGCGTGCTAGCGCTCAAAATCATGGTAGGTTAACATTAAATGTTTTTATACACAAAATATAATTTGGGGAAATGCAGGAGTAAATTTAAGCATTTATTTTCAGGATACCGATCTAATAGTGACAGAATTAGACTATTTCATTATCCAAATTCATTGTAAGCATGCTACCAAATTACAACACTATTCTTCATTTATCAAGTTCAGAACAACCTTAAGTAAAATGTAAAATTTGATTTTTGATTCATTCAGCAACACTTCCGAACGCTTCAATCTAGCAGATTCCATAGACAATGCTCACTTAAACAGGGACAGAAGATTGAAAATCGTAATACACGGAGCTGGTTCCCATTGTCTAAAAGATGATGTACCATACCGTGTAATTGAAGGTATGCATAGAATTAATGTTAAAGCTCATCCAACGGAAAAATTATATGAGAAATCTGCAAATTTTCATATATTTGCTTCAAATATTAGCTTACTTAAGGGCAAAGGCAAGTGGACGAGAAGACTACAATGTGCTTTGTCTTGATTACGGTTCCTTGGAACAATTTGGATCGATCTCTAGAGGGGACTCCGCACCTTCAGTTCGCCAGCGTTACGAGTATGTCTGTGACCTCGTTTCCGAGAAAGTGGTCAGCCTCATTTTAGCCTTGGAATCTAATGGTTACATCACGGGCTTTGACCAAATCCACATTATTGGTCACAGCTTAGGTGGTCAAGTTGCTGGATATATTGGCCGCAAAATATGTGAGCAAACCGGGAAATGCTTGGGACGAATTACAGGTACATATATACGGAACGAGTTAAGTAGTATGAATAATTATGCATGAATTTGATAAAGTGCAAAGCTACAGACTACAGATAAAAGAAAGAATAACATTTTTCATATATTTTTTATGCATTGCTTTTTCTATCATAAATGGGTACGCAAAATTTATATTTACAGTAAGGTAATTTTTTATCATTTTCTAGGACTAGACATTGCTAACATATTAATTGTATATAGCAATGAGGTGAACTTACACAACCAGCTTGATATGTCTGACGCCAAGTTTGTTGACATTATTCATACAAGTCCCATTGGATTAAGAGGAAATTACGGACATTTAGACGTTTATCCAGGTTAGTAAAAATGCTCAGTAAACAAAATTTACATGCGTAATTGATGTTCGCTATATACAATTTACTTTCTTTGTTTTAATGAATTCATGAATACAATCATTTTTCTACTTAACAATAGACGGAGGACTTCATCAACAATCATGCCTTACTAAGGGGCCAGTGTCAAATGTCACCGAAATAATAATAGGTATTCCTTTGAAAGATTGTTTAAAAACATAAATTAGTCAAGTCAATGCAGTTCGTTACTTTTACCAAGCGCCTAAAGTACTTTTTACTTTGGTCTTGCCAAAACAGGAGGGTGCAGCCATGCTATTGTAGGAAAATATTGGGAAAACTCCATTGATTTCCAAAATATAACGGCATGTAAGGATGATTCGTGGAAGAGTTTTTTGAAGAAAGCGTCGGATGGTTGTCCACCAGAACGCAGCATCGTATTTGGAGAATATGCGCCAAAAAAGTGCGAATTTATATAATAAATCGTATATATATGATTGATTTTAAATTAAATACAAAATACAACATAATATGTATCACCATTTAAATATGAATTGCAGAGCCAGAGGTAAATACTTTCTGAAGTATCCACTTATAAAACCCTGAATCTCTGAATTAATCGATTTTATCCACGACTGGACAAGAAACCCATCTAAGTCGACTGGTCTTAGCATACCACCATGACTATATAATATCTATTTATAAATATGAATATCCAACAGTTTCTTTGATGTAACATAAATGCACAGACAAAGTATTGTTGATATGGTTATCTGAATCTGAACTGTGTATAAAAAAGTACATGAAATGAAATGAATAAAGTTCAAAACGACAAAACCCTGATTCAGGAATCGGCACATCTACAAATGTATGTCTAAATATTTTATATTTTTCCTCTTTCATCCTCTTATAGGTATAGTCAGAAGTCTAGTTATAGTGTCGACAACCATAATTCGCAATTGTATGCAAATATAGTATAACTACTAATTAGATCGCATAATATTGTACAGTCTCTAAAACACTTTAGACGCTGAAGTGTCTATTTGGATTTTTTCGGCATTTATTTATCTAAATTATGAGTATAAATATTACAAAAGACTTAATTGGCAAGTCAAAAGTCTATTCTAAAATGAAGTTCGAGTTATTACTGATCACAAGTAAAATATTTTACAAACTTTTTTTTATAAAGAACGATAGGTGTAGCAATACTACGTAAATAAAATAATAATAATAATTACAACATTCTTTCATAATGTGAACTTTCCAAACTGTTTGCAGAGATGCGCATAATAAATATTCGAAATTAAGACATAAAATAAGGGAAAGAGTTCAGATGTCATTAAGAAGAGCAGTAAATCTATAACACTCCTCGTCATCACTTCCGGCGTCTTGTTGCTGCGTTGGGGCAGTAACGGCTGCTTCATCCCGTTTCTGTTTCGATTTTTTTGTAGGACTGGAAGACTGTTTAGGTGAGGAAATGACAGCTTGGACAGCACTTCGTTTGCTTCGTCTCAATTCTGCACCATTTTCAGCGATAACACTCCGAGTATTCGGTGAACTGTTGGATTCCGACTTTTTGCTTCCTTTCAAATCACCCTTCCTCACAACCGTTTCATTTAAAACATCATCGGCGCTCTCAGATGCACCTCCATCTTGTGTTAGAAGAAGCTGCTTTTGGGAATCTGAGATAACATCCTCGTTCGGGGTATTGTCTTCATTGAAAGTTGACATACTCTCCTCCTCCCAGATTGAGGACGAATCCTTCGGCGTTTCATTTTCTTGGAATGATTTGCAGTACTTCACCGCACGAAGAGTAAAGTGATTCATTTGGTCATCAGAACCATTTGAGTTACAAAACCATTTGTATTGCAAAGCCGGATCCTGAAAGTTTTTCCAGAGCTCGTTCTCTTCTGAATTCTTTTGAATTAACTCTCGTCTCTCTTTGGAAATACTTTCCTGGTGAAAAATCAGTATGGAGATGGGCTCTTCCTTCGTTGCATTCCAGGATCTCAGAAAGATTTCTCCCAAAACCAAATCAGTTCCATCATTCCAGGGCACTGGGTATACATCTTTGCACGCTCCCCAAAGCATCACAGTTGTCTTGACTTGATCACGAGATCTTCGAACCATTTCATCAGCCAAGGGTTTGAACTCTTTGGAAATAATGAGATCCCAGCACTTTGGCTTCTTAGTTGCCATAGAGGGACTATTTCCGGTTGGTGTTTCCCGAACACGAAGATATGGATGAGACCCGCACATCCCGTCGGAACTCATTATATCAACCTGTGGATACATTAATTAAATAGATGAATACTTTGCTAAATTAACTAATCATAACTTGTAATGCTGAAGCAATATATAATTTTAAGTTACTACCATCATGAAAGGTTTCTTCCAATCCATCAATTGTATCCCAGGCCAACTCTGGTTCTCCTCCTGAACACACGTGGTCAGCAATCTCCCCAACGCCAAGGTGCTGTACAACTTGTGCTTCATCTCCTCGTGAATTTTGAACTCCTCCAGAACCTGAGAATCCCACATGACACAAGCAAACCACTCCACATTTTTCTCCGTCAATGGCTTAACTACTTTACCATCAGAAGATACTGAAGCAGTCGGCGAAGTTTCAAAAAGGAAGCTGACATCACTTCCACCATTTAGAAGTGCTTTGAAATCACAGCAAATTTTAGGTAACCCCTTTTCTTCCACAAATTTCCCTCCGGTTGTCTCAGTCGTGACCTTCGCATTACTCTTATTTCGTCGGAAGCCCATGATTTTAAATTATAACCCTTTTCCACAAGTTCACATTAAAATATCAATTAACTTAAAATTAATTACTCCAGCAGCGTTACAGAAACTGGGCGGGAGAACGGGGCACGTTTCAGCCTGACTGAACTGAACTGAACTGGGATGCCAGAACAGAACACAGAATTCTCTCATCTCAGCTCTGTGTTCTCAGCCAGCCAAACAGACAGCTGCTTTTGTTTATTTAGGGGCCGTCCCACTAGAACTGTGCCGAATGGAGACTTCAAGGCTGCCTTAAAATCCATCAAGTCAACACCACTCCGTAGTTGCCAATTTAACTGGACGGCTCCTTACTCTCAGCCGACCAGAGGCAAAAGTAAACTTGCACATGTCATGTCCCGAATGTTTCCAATTGGAATCAGGCACCGTCAAAGAGCTTATATATATAACTAGAGGGAATATGACCCCCTAATTCAAAGGAAAACAATCAAAAAAACTGTGATGA